>PVKP010000851.1:49979-170263 GCA_004027715.1 Plecturocebus donacophilus | reverse complement strand
TCCGGTAGTGTGATGCCTCCCGCTTTGTTTTTTTTGCTTAGAATTGACTTGGCTATGCGGGCTCTCTTTTGGTTCCATATGAATTTTAAGGTGGTTTTTTCCAGTTCTGTGAAGAAGGTCATTGGTAGCTTGATGGGGATAGCATTGAATCTGTAAATTACTTTGGGCAGTATGGCCATTTTCACGATATTGATTCTTAGATTGCTATCTTTTACAATGACCAGTCTTCCCTGCCCTTAGCTCACAAGGCTTTAGTAATTCTGTTCTTCAAATATTGACCACTGGCAATAATACCCCACAGTATATTTACAATTTACAAAGCATTTTAAGTCATGCCATCACATTTATTTTTCAAACAATTGTCAATGTTGAACAGGATAGACTTCAGATACTTCCAGTGACTTTCTGAAGCCACACAGATAGTAAAATGTAACGTGAGGGTCTGATCCTGTTGTTTTGATTCAGTGCTTTATTCTTTCCTTCCGTTTGCCAGATTTTTTCATGTCTTTAAGGTAGATGTCTAATAAATATTGGAATATTAATATTTTTCATCTGGAAGGGAACTTTAATAGAAATGTGTTCTCTCCTGTGTACTTCAGAGGTAGAGAATGGTCACCCTGAGAATCGTGGTGGTTGAACCAAAGTCAGAAAAGAAGTTAACAAATAAAAACAAGTTAACTACTGATTCCCTGATTATTCTTTGAAACTCCAGCCCCTTCTATTCTCATATCATAATAATTAAGCTCTCTGCCAAGTCCCTTTACTGCTGCTGACCACCTTTTCCAGATCAGCCCTGTTTGCAGCTTTGGCCTTGGATCACTGGTGGCAATGGCTATTTTCTCCTTGGATTTCTTTCTTTCCATCCCCCTAAAATAACAGGAGCAGAAGCAGTATAGGTCATTTGTCAGCTCTCTTGTGACTGTAATTTCTGTATCACATATTTCTGTTGCCAATATACCTACCCTTGGTAAAGCTAAATACAGAGTAGCAAAGAAATATGTTGCTTTAAGAGAATTTTGCGCTTTTATGGAATTTTTAGCAAAGTACCTTTTTTTGTTCTAATCAGCACATATTAAGAGATGATGTATTTCCTTTTTCAAAATAGATAATTTCATTATGGGTACTTCATTTCTTTGCTTGAATTTTAAATTGTCTGTTTTCCTAATGGAAATATAAATCATAGGTGAATCTTTTTTTGGGGTAATTTGGCTCTTTTTAGTGTTATTATCTAATTTTAAAAAATGAAAGCAGAATGAGACTTTGCAGAACCAGTCGTAGTGTCATGAAAGCAGAGCTAATGTTTTACAAAAGGATCATGTGCTCATGTCTTCCTCACCAGGCTTACTGATTAACTAGTCACTGTCAAAGAGTAGTATGTGTTTCTCTGATTCTCAAGTTTTCCCAGATAAGCATATTTTCCACATTCCATACTTGTTTTCTCTTAGAATCTAGGGAAATCATGATCATTTTAGCACTCTTTTCTAGTCTCCAATGCTTTTTTATGTTGTACTTTATAAATTATATATAAAAACGTGTTCCATCGATGAAACATTTTCCTTCATTCTTGCCATGGCCCAACCAACATGGAGTGGTGATTTGTTGATTTAAAGGGGGATTATATCTCCCAACATTTAGAAACTAAACAACACACTTCTAAATTATTCATGGCTCAAAGAGGAATGTTCAAAAGAAATTTAAAAAGTACATTCTAGTGAATGAAAATTAAAATGCATCATACAAGAAAACCGGGGGACAGAACCAGAGCAGTGCTGAAATGGGAATTTATAACACTAAATTGCGTACATTAAAAAAGGGGACAGGTCCTAAACAGTAATCTCCCAGCTAAAAACTCTAGAAAAAAAAAGAGGGTTGGGAAATGAAATCAAAGCAAACAGAAAGACAGACATAAGAAGGATAATAGCAAAAATCAGTGGAATTCAAGAGAGACAAATATTCGAAAAAATCAGTGAAACAAAGCGCTGGATCATTGGAATGATCAATAAAATTGACAGTCTTCTAACAAGACTTACAAAGAAAAAGAGACAGAAGACACAGGTTACCAACACTGGCAACAAAACTGGGAATATCATTATATACTATGCAGCCATTAAAATGGTGTAAGGGAATACTGTGCATAACCCTACATGCATATTTGATAACTTAGAGCAGATGGAACAAATCCTCAAGAAACACAGACTACTAACACTAACATTAAATGGGTAACCTGAATACTTCTATAGTTATTAAGGAAATTGAACTCATAATTTAAAACCTTCCATAAAGGAAAAAAAGAAAGGCCTAGATGGTGTCCTGGTGAGATGATTTCTACAAAACATTTAAAGGTGAAATAACAACAATCCTGCATAGTGCCTGCTTTTGTGTAGAAAACAGAAGGAGGAAAATATTTACCAATTCATTTTATGAGGATACATTACCCTGATACCAAATCAGACAAAGGCAATACAAGAAAATAAAGCTGCAGGTCAATATTCCTCATTAATATAGATGCAGAAATACTCAAAAATGACAAAACCAAATCTAGCAGTATATAAAAAACGTTTTCTTCCTTTCCTCATTCATCCACTTTATTTTTTATTTTTGGAGATAGTTGCACTCTGTTGCTCAGGCTGGAGTGCAGTGGGGTGATCATGGTAAACCGCAGCCTCAACCTCCTAGGCTCACGTCATCCTCCCATCTCAGCCTTCTGAATAGCTGAGGCTACAGACCTGTGCCACCACACCTGGCTTATTTTTGTATTTTTTGTAGAGATGGCACTTTGCCATGTTGGCCAGGATGCTCAAACTCCCAGGCTCAAGCGATCCTCCTGCTCTGGACTGCCAAAGTGCTACGATGACAGGAAGGAGCCACCATACCCAGCCCCATCCACTTTTAAATGTTCTTTAGTCCTGTGTTTTCTGTGAGGGATCTCATGTTGAAAGGGGGCAAATTCAAAGACCCGTGAATCAGGAGATTTGAAAGTGAGTGCTACTTTTGTTTGTAGTTCTAGTTTCTTCAGTGTAGTAGTCAGAATTTATTATTCTATGAGGTAATAAAAAGTGTATTAACAATGATATTCAACCCAAGTTTCTGCAAAATCAGGTGTTTCTGTGTTCAATTTAACGGAGTACTTTTAAAGCACCTTATTTATTTATATATGTATTTATTTTTTTATTTGACAAAACTTATGCATATTATGGGGTATACCATGTTGTTTTGATATATGTTTATATTATGGAATGACTAATTCAAGCTAATTAACATATTCGTCTTCCTCACATACCATTTTTTGGTGAGGAAAACATTTTTGTATTTATATTCAGAATCAACATTGTTCAATTACTTGTTCTGGCATCTTAATGTTATCTAGAGAAGAAAAACTAGAATGCATAGAAAAGATTTGTAGATACCAGCTGGTTACAGGTGTCTTGGATAAATGGGTAGAGGAATAGGGTAAGATGCCATGATGTTATTTTGTTAAAGCACTTATTTTTACATGCATTTTACCATGGGGGCTGTATTAATATTTTTATGAGCTTTTGATGGTGCAGTTATTAAGAATGCAAGCTCTTTGTCATTGAGTGTGTGCTTTGATTTTATTTTCCCAAAGTTCTGTTTTCTGGAGCATTTTACTATAAGCTACTTCTTCAGAAGGCAAACTACCCCGTATCCTCCCCTAGCTCTCACCTGCCTCTCCCACAAAGGATTATATTTTGGTGGCCTTAAGACTTTTGATCTCTATCATATGATTAACTTTTTTTTTATTATACTTTAAGTTCTGGGGTACATGTGGAGAATATGCAGGTTTGTTACATAGGTAGACACATGCCATGGTGGTTTGCTGCTTCCATCACTCCGTCATCTACATTAGGTATTTCTCCTAATGCTATCCCTCTCCTAGTCCTCCCCACCACTGTATTTCCCCACCCCTCGACAGGCCCCAGTGTGTGATGTTCCCCTCCCTGTGTCCATGTGTTTTCATTGTTCAACACCCACTTACGAGTGAGAACATGTGGTGTTTTTTTTTTTTTAAATTCAAATTTGTTTCAGGATATATTCAGGATTTGATGTATAATATACAGACTACAAAGCTCAGTTGTTTTGATTTAGCCTTCCATGAAGTTTTACAAATCTGTACTGTCATGTGACCACAGCCAAAAGGGAGATAGATAGAAAACAGTTCCATCTGGGCGCAGTGGCTCACGCCTGTAATCCCAGCACTTTAGGAGGCTAAGGAGGGAGGATCACCTAAAGTCAGGAGTTTGAGACCAGCCTGGACAACGTGGTGAAACCCATCTCTACTAAAAATACAAAATTAGCCAGGCATGGTAGTGGTTGGCTGTAATCCCAGCTACTCTGGGGATGGAGGCAGGAGAATCACTTGAATCTGGGAGGCAGAGATTGCAGGGAACCAAGATCGCGCCATTGCACTCCAGCCTGGGTGACAAAGCGAGACTCTGTGTGAAAAACCATAACAACAACAACAACAAAAACAAAAAACAAAGCAGTTCCATCATCCCACCAAGTTCCCTCCTTCCCCACCATAGTCACCACCTCTATCCTCCCTGCCCCGGTGACCCCATCTGACTTCTGTCCCTGTAGTTTGCCTTTTTCAGAGTGTCATATAAATAGAACCATGCTGTAAGTTGTCTTTTGTGTCTGGCTCTTTCACTCAGCATAATGGAGTTGAGGTTAAACTATGTTGTATCATACATCACAGTACATTAAAAAAAATACTGAGTAGTATTCATTGTGGCTTTATCACAATTTGTTTCTCCACTCACCAGTTAATGGACTTTGACAGTGTTTTCAGTCATTAGCTATTATGAATAAATTTGTTACAAACATTTGCTTAAAATATCAAACATGTTTTTGTTTCTCAGGTAAATGCCTAGGAATGGAATACATATTCTTAAATGCATGCTTAACTTTTAAAACACCAAACTCTTTTACAGAATTGCCATGTACTTTTCCATTTCCATGATTCTAGGTATAAAGGTTCTAGTTTCTTCACAACTTTGTGTAGCACTGTGCGTAATATATGTATATATATATTCTTTTTTTTTCTTTTCTGTGTTTATTTATTTAGCGACAGGATCTCACTCTGTTGTGCAGGCTGGACTGCAGTGGCATGATCACAGCAGACTCAACTTTCTGAGCTCAAGCATTCCCCCTGCCTCAGCCTCCTGTGTAGCAGGAACTACAGTCATGCACCACCATGCCCCACTCATTTTCCTATTTTTGTAGAGATGAGGTTTCACCATATTGCTCAGGCTGGTCTTGAACTCCTGGGCTCAACTGATTCGCCTTTCTTGGCCTCTCAAAGTTCTGGGATTACGGGCATGAAATACTGCACCCAGCTGGTTTTGTTTTATCCATTTTGGTAGGCAGGTAGTAGCACTTCATTCTGGTTTTGCTTTGGGAGAGAATCCCTAATAGCTATTGATGTAGAGCATCTTTTTATGTTCTGTTTTCTAACTGTCTGTCTTCTTTGGTGAAGTGTTTTTTTTAACATCTTTTGCCAGTTTTTTAGATGGGTTATTCTGTTTCTTAGAGTAGTAGGGTTTTTGTTTGTTTTTTGTTTTTTCCTAGCTCCTGGATACAAGTCTTTTATCAGATAAATGGTTTGGAGATATCTTCTCCCAGACTGTGCCTTGGTTTTTCATTTTCTTGATAATATATTTCAAAGAACAGAGCTTTTGTATTTTAATGAAGTTTTGTTTTTGTATCTTTTCTTTGATGCCTCCCTTTTGCATCATATATATGAAATCTTTGCCTAACTCTTACATTGTCGTCTAGAATTTGTACACATTAAGTTTTACCTTAGATCTATGATTAAGGTGATGTTTTTGGAAGTGGCATGAGGTTCTTTTTATGCTTATATACATAAATATGTCCACTTGTTTTACACTCAGTTGTTAGGAAGACTTTCCTATCTCCAGTGCATTACATTAACACATTTGTCAATAAGCAGTGGCCCCATTTATGAGGGGGAATATTTCTGAACTCTTTTTTCCTCCTCATTCTATATATCTGTTTTTATGTTAAACAGATCCTGTCTTGATTACTCTAGCTTCATATTGCATCTTGAATGAGGCAGTGTAAGTCCTCCAACTTTGTTCTTTTTTTTTTCAAGCTTTTTTTCTTTTTCTTTTCTGTTAATACTATTTAGGTCCCTCAGTTTGCCACAAAAAAAACATAGAATCAACTTGTCAATTTCTACATAAATATATACTGGCATTTTTTATTAGGATTGTGTTGAATTTGAAGATCAACAGTTTGGAGAGGGTCTACAATTTAACCATGTTGAGTCTTCCAATCCAGTAGACACATGCAAAGACACATGCACAAACACACATTCTCCTTTACTTTCTTGTGTTATTGTTTTGTAATTTTCACAGAATAAACTTCAAATATATTTTATTACACTTAACCCTGTATATTTCATGCTTTGATGATATAAATGGTATTGTTTTAATTTTCAATCATCATTTGCAAGTATACATTTTAAAAATGAATTTTTCAACATTGAGGATTCCAGAGGTCTGTAGAAAGAGTGGGCCACCCCATGTGTATTTAACTCACTCTTTTTCTGGGAGCCACTGGAGATGCGTAAGGAGTCCTGGTGCTCCTCAACTCCTTGCAGGGTTCCCAGCTTCCTCCACTTTCAGCCCAGGATCTGCTTCCTCTCTCCTCTCAATGCCTTCCTCTGGATGATCTGCTTGGAGTCTCTATTAGTCTGTTTTCACACTGCTGATATAGACATACGGAGACTGGGCAATTTATACAAAAAAGAGGGTTTAATAGACTTACAGTTCCACATGGCTGGGAGGCCTAATAATCATGGCAGAAGGCAAAGAGGAACAAGTCATGTCTTACATGGATGACAGCAGGCTAAGAGAGAGGTTGTACAGGGAAACTCCCCTTTTAAAACCATCAGATCTCAAGAGACTTATTAACTGTCACAAAAAAGCATGGGAAAGACTTGTCCCCATGATTCAGTTACCTCCCACGAGGTCCCTCCTATAACACGTGGGGATTCAAAATGAGTTTTGGGTGGGGACACTGCCAAACCATATCATTCTGTCCCTGGCCCCTCCCAAATCTCATGTCCTCACTTTTTAAAACCAATCATGCCTTCCCAACAGTCTCCCAAAGTCTTAACATATTTATTTCAGCATCAGGTCAAAAGTCCACAGTCCAAAGTCTCATCTGAGACAAGGCAAGTCCTTTCTGCCTATGAGCCTGTAAAATGAAAAGCAAGTTAGTTATTTTCTAGATACAGTGGGGTACAGGTATTGGGTAAATGCGGCCATTCCAAATGGGAGAAATTGGCCAAAACAAAGGGACTACAGGCCCTATGCAAGTCTGAAATCCATTGGGGCAGTCAAATGTTAAAGTTCCAAAATGATCTCCTTTGACTCATGTCTCCATGACTCCATGTCCAAGTCACGCTGATACAAGAGGAGGGTTCCCATGGTCTTGGACAGCTCTGCCCTTGTGGCTTTGCAGGGTACAGCTTCTCTCCTGACTGCTTTCACGGGCTGGCATTGAGTGTCTACAGCTTTTCCAGGTTCATGGTGCAAACCATCAGTGGATCTACCATTCGGAGATATGGAGGATGGTGGCCTTCTTCTCACAGCTCCCCTAGGCAGTGCCTTAGTAGGGACTCTGTGTGGGGCCTCCAACCCCACATTTCCCTTTGGCACTGCCCTAGCAGATGTTCTCCGTGAGAGCCCTGTCAAAGCTAACAAGGCGTGGTGCTTGTACCCTCTGAAGCCATGGCCTGAGGCCCTTTTCAGCCATGACTGGAGCAGCTGGGAGGCGGGGCACCAAGTTCCTAGGCTGCACACAGCATGGGAACCCTGGGCCTGGCCCACAAAACCACTTTTTCCTCCTAGGCCTTCTGGCCTGTGATGGGAGGGGCTGGCTGCCTTGAAGACCTCTGACATGCCCTGGAGATATTTTCTGCATTGTCTTGGTGATTAACATTTGGCTCTTCATTACTTATATAAATGTCTGCAACTAGCTTGGATTTCTCCCCAGAAAATGATATTTTCTTTTCTATCGCATTGTCAGGCTGCATATTTTCCAAACTTTTATGCTCTGTTTCCCTTTTAAAACTGAGTGCTGGCTGGGTGTGGTAGCTCATGTTTGTAATCCCAGCACTTTGGGAGGCTGAGGTGGGCAGATCACAAGGTCAGGAGTTTGAAGCAAGCATGGCCAATATGGTGAACACTGTCTCTATTAAAAATGCAAAAACTAGCTGTGAGTGGGGGCATGCGCCTGTAGTCCCAGCTACTCGGGAGACTGAGACAGGAGAATTGTCTTAACCTGGGAGGTGGAGGTTGCAGTGAGCCGTGATTGCACCACTGCACTTCAGCCTGGGTCATAGAAGGAGACTTTGTCTAAAAAAAAAGGTTTTAACAGTACCCAAGTCACCTCTTGAATGCTTTGCTGCTTAGAAGTTTCTTCCACCAGATACTCTAAATCATCTCTCTCAAGTTCAAAGGTCCACAAATCTCTGGGGCAGGGACAAAATGCTACCAGTATCTTTGCTAAAACTTAGCAAGAGTCCCTTTGCTTCAGTTCCCAACAAGTTGCTCATCTCCATCTGAGACCACTTCAGCCTGGACTTTATTGTCCATATCACTATCAGCATTTTGGGCAAAGCCATTCAGCAAGTCTCTAGGAAGTTCCAACCTTTCCCACATTTTCCTGTCTAATGAGCCCTCCAAGCTGTTCCAACCTCTGCCTGTTGCCTAGTTCCAATGTTGCTTCCACATTTTCAGGTATCTTTTCACAGAACCCTACTCCTGATACCAATTTACGGTGTTAGTCCATTTTCATGCTGCTGATAAACACATATGTGAGACTGGGTAATTTATACAAGAAAAAAGGTTTAATGGACTTACAGTTCCACATGGCTGGGGTGGCCTTACAATCATGGCAGAAGGCAAGGAAGCAAATTGTATGCTTTCTCTGGGTAAAGGAGTTTGCAGTTTTATCTGTGTTATCAAAGATAATTGACATAAAAGTGTTAAAAGTAATTCCTTATTTACCTTTTAATGTCTTTAGTTCTTGTGATGTTTTATTTTTCCCTGACTTCAGTATTTTGTTTTCTCTTTTTCTTGATGTGTCTAATGATGTTTTCATTTTATTGTTTTCAGAGAATGTACTTTTTTATTTCATGGGTTTGTTTCTGTTATTTTCCTTTTCTCAACTTCATTGATTTCTATCTTTGTTTTATTCATTATTGTTACTTTGCATCTTATTTGCTTTTTTTCTTATTTTTTAAGGGTAGAAGTTTAGATTCTTGAGTTGCAGCCTTTCCGGCTTTATTACAATAGGATTTAAGGCAGCACATTTTGCTCATTGCAACAGTTTAAGTGAGTCCCACATATTGTGTTATATTGTGTTTTTATTCAGTTTTAAAATATTTTGTAATCTCTCTGACTTTCTTCTTTGATAGCCTATGAGCTATTTACAATGGAATTTTAGGTTTTCATATATTTAAGGATATTTCAGATGTCTTTATGTTGTTAATTCCAAACTTAATTTCATTTTGTTTAGAGGGACTATTTTGTTGGATTTTACTTCTAGTAAATTTATTGATATTTCATTTATGTTACTAAATATGATCTATCTTTATCAATGTCCAAGTGTCCTTTAACAAATATTTCTTTTGCTATTTTTGTGTGGAATGTTTCATTAATGTCAGTAATATCATGTTCATTGATACAGTTGTGTAGGACTCTTTTATACTCACCAATTTTCTGTCTACTACTTTTATCAGCTATTGAGAGGGGCATATTTAATTCTCCAACAATGATTATGGATTTTTTCTTTTTCTTCTTTGAATTATATACATTTTGTATTACATATTTTGGATAATGTTGTATGATTATGTAGATTGTATTCTTATGTCTTGATGAATGGACTCCTCTGTCATTAGTCTTTGTAATTGTTTTTTAGTTTGAAGTCTGTCTTGTCTGATGTAGCCACTCTGGATTTCTTTTTAATGGTGCTTGATAGTATAATTTTCTGTCCTTTTATTTTTAATTTATCTTTTTGTATTATATTGAAATCTGGCTTTATGTTTACCACATGAGATTGGATATCACATTTTAAATGTAATATGAAAATCTCTGCCTTTTATTTGGTAATATTTAATTCATGTGCATTTCATGTTATTATTGTATTTTGGGTTTATATCAATCATTTTGATCATTGTGTTATATTTTCCCTGAAAGTTTCTCCATTCTTTTGGATTGAGTTTTCTTTTAAAGTATTGCTTTATATCCACTATTGGCTTTTAGTCACAGCTCTTTCTTTTATTTTTACCTAGTAGGTAAACCTAGGGTTTACTGTGTGTGTTTGTATATGATTTACTGTCTAGTGCAAATTATATTGCACTACATCATATATTATAAGGAAGTTACCATAGTATAATTCTGTTTTGTCTCTCAGAATCTGAACTATGATTTTTTCCTACATATGTCATAAAATTCACAATATTAGTTATTTTTGCTTATGTCAATGTTATCTTTTTAAATGATTAAAAAATTTTTTTAAATAATTTTCTTTACCTTAACTTTTACTATTTCTACTAGTCTTCCTTTCTTTGTGTATATCTAGATTTACTATTGTCATCATATTTTTTGTTCTGTAAAATTTCCCTTATTATGCTTTACATTACATGTCTGTTGGCAAGGAAATGGCTCAGCATTTGTTTCCTGAAATAGTTTTAATTTATTTTTATTGTTGATTTATTTTATTATTTGTTATCACTAGTTATAGAATTCCTAGTTGACATATTTTTCTCTCAGCCTTTTAAAGTGTTGCATCATTGTTCTTTGCCTGTCATAATTTCAGGAGAAAAATCCACTTAATCCATACCTTTGATCCTCTGCAAGTAATGTTTCTTTCTCTTTTTATTCTGTCTGCCATCTTAAGTTTATTTCTGATTTTCAGCAAAAGCAATTTAATAATAATAATAATATTCTCTGATAGTCTTTGATTTTTGTCTCTTTTTGATTTATTTTGGAAATTCTCAGGAGTTATTTCTGCACATAGTTCTTCTATCTCATTCTCTCCTCTTCTTCTGGGAGTCCAGTTACCCATAGGTTAGACTTCTTAATACTGACCCACAATTCTTGGATGCTCTGTTTAATTTTTTTCATTCATTTTAAAGATAATCCTATATTGAGTTATCTTTAAATTCACTATTCATTTTTTCATCTCTGTTGTGCTGATAAGCCTGCTTAAGGTACTTTTCAGCTCTGATATTGTGTTTTTATTTTCACATTTTTCATAAGTTTTTCATACTTTATAGTTCTATTTATTTGCTTATATTCCCATCACTTCATGCATGTCTCTACCTTGTCTATATTAATTGTAGTTCTTTTAAAGTTCCTATGTGATAGTTTTAATACCTGCATCATTTCTGAATCTGAATATTTATTATTTTATTTCTTGGTAGTTTTTTTTCTTTTTGTGTTTGTGGATGAACAGCAAAATCAAAGGTATATACATACGATAAACCTCTGGAAATGGGAGTCATCATGAATCTGTTAGTGTTGGAGGATAAGTCAGTAATCAGTATTTTAGCTGTGTTGGATTTTGTTGTGGCTAGTATTATCCTCAGCTCACTGCAGGCTCAAATGGGTACAGTGATGCACTCTGATTATCTTGTAGCTATGATTGTTCCCCTACTCTGGTTGGGGTGATAGAGGATTGTTCAGACTTCTGTCACCCTATTCTCAGTCTTACACGGTACCTGATTATGTGCTCCACAGAGGGGTGTCTTTATATATTTGTCCTTCCTCAGAGGTAAAGGATTCAGTGTTACATGTGGTGGGTGCTGGAAGGATTCTCCAAGTCTACATTCAGTCTTACAGAACCTATTCTCCTAGGTCTAAGGTTTCGAACCTCTTCAGCATCTCTGATTTATCTTGGGTAGGAGAGAGTTTTCTGTACCTCTCCTAATGGTAGCTGACTTCTGCTTTGTGTCACTCTACAGCCCTAAAGGTTTCCCTTCAGTTAGAGGCAGATTACTTTTGCTTCGACCCTTTAGCCCAAAGCAATGAATTTTTTCTGCTTCCTCACGGTGTGTTGGAGGATTTCCTTCCCATCTCCCTCCTTAAGGGACAGACACTTTTTGCTTCTACCACTGCTACTGCTGTCTCCTGCATCAGGCCTGATGTAAAACATTTGCTGGCACTCCTTTAATGCCTTTGTTTTCTGTAGCAAAGGTGTAGAGAAGAGGGTTGTATTTTATACTTGTTGATTGAATTTTTAACTCTAATACTGTGGATGTTTATGAAATGGATTTTTATTGGCCAACACAGTATTTATGTATAACTCACTTATTTTTGGCCTGGATGAATACTAAGGGACATGGCAACAAGAAGTCTAAAAGTTTTTTAAACGTTTAATTTTTAAAATCAGTATTTAAATTGAATGTCACCATTTTCTTTTCTTTTTTGTTTTTTGCTTTTTTTTTTGAGACATTCTGTTGCCTAGGCTGGAATACAGTAGCTCAATCTTGACTCACTGCAACCTCTACCTCCCCAGTTCAAGTGATTCCCCTACCAACCGAGTAGCTGGGATTACAGGCACCCAACACTATGCCCAGCTAATTTTTGTATTTTTAATGGAGACAGCGTTTACTATGTTGGCCAGGCTGGTCTTGAACTTGTGACCTCAAGTAATCTGCCTACCTTGGCCTCCCAAAGTGCTGGGATTACAGATGTGACCCACTGCACCCAGCTGAGCTTCACATTTTATATTATACTTTTTATTATAAGCATTTCCCTCAAAGAAATTCATAACATTTTTTCAAGACTTGATTTTTAAAGTAGTACTGTACACTATGGTATTACCATGGTAACTAATAGCCTACAAACCTTTTACATAGCATAAATAATACCTTTCCCTTAAATTTACTAATGTGAGAACATTGCCTTAAAAAATGTTATGTAAAAAAGTATAGCATATACCATCAATTTTGCTAATGAAAATGAGCTGCTTAACAGCCAAAAATTTGAATGCTTTATAGTGACTGATATTTACATTTTTATCATTATTCAGCAGTGAAAATATCCTCAGTGATTAATAATTTGGGTTGGCCACCAGTGTGTTTCTGTAACAGTGGCTGTAACACTTTAAGAATCAAGCTAAAAAATAAATAGACATTTTCTTTGAAAATATTTGAGAACAAATTTGAGTCAATACGATTCATGATTGACTGTAGTAATCCTTCCAATGCACACCCAGCACAAATCTAAAAACTCATTAATTGGGAAAAATTACATGGATCATTAGCGGTTTTGTTTAATTTGATCTTTTCATTTGTCTTTTGGAAGACTCAAAGTGTCGGAACTTGAAATCTTTACCGTGTATAGACCCTTAATTCTCATTTTATTAAGTGTTTTACTTCTGAATATAATTCTAATTACTGTTGAATATATATTTGAATTATTGACATGAATATTAAAAGTATGCACAGAATATGAGTTCAAGGAATTTGGAGTTAAATTTTCAATGCCTACAATAATTGAGTAATTTTTTTTGAGGTGAAGTCTCACTCTGTCGCCCAGGCTAGAGTGCAATGGCACGATCTTGGCTCACTGTAACCTCCGCCTCCCAGGTTCATGCGATTCTCCTGCCTCAGCTTCCTGAGTAGCTGGGACTACTGGTACTACAGGCGTGTACCACTAAACCTGGCTAATTTTTATATTTTAGTAGAGACGGGGTTTTACCACGTTGGCCAGGCTGGTCTCGAAAGCCTGGCCTCCTGATCTGCCCACCTTGGAAACCCAAAGTGCTGGGATTACAGGCGTGAGCCACCACACCCAGCCAGTAATTGAGTAATTTTAACACTGGCAATTGAATATTTTAGTTATCTATTTTTACATAACAAAAATACCCTAAAACTTAGTGGTCTATAGTGACATACATTTATTATCTTATGGTTTCTGTGTGTAAGGAATCTGGACATGGCTTAGATGGATTCTCTGTTTCCTGATCTCTCACAAGACCTGAATCAAGATCTACAGTCTCATTGGAAGGATCGACCTCCATTCTCACCTAGTGGTTGTTAACAGCATTGAGTTCCTCATAAATTGTTGGACTCAGGTCTTTATATCCTAACTGTCTTTTGGTCAGAGGCCTCCTTCATTTCCTTGTCATGCTGGTCTCTCCGTTGTGGCAGCTTACGTTATCAAAGTGTGAAAGTCAAACACCACTAGAGAGGGACTACTATCAATATGGAAGTCACAATGTTTTGTAACTTAATTATGGAAATAATAATCCCATCAATGTTGTTGTGTGGTTAGAGGGAATTTATTCAAGGAGAAGACCATGAATGTCTTTGAGACTGCCTACTACAATAAAATACTCATTTGTTACATATACCATATATTGCTTGAACATATTGTTGGAGTAACTAAAATCCTTTATCATAAAATTGCTTTGAAGAATTTGAAGCTCATACACTGCTCATTGTGTTTACCATGTCACTAACACTTCTTCTCAATTGTGCCATAATTTATGGCAACTCTCCAAAACATAGTATTGGAGATACAGACCAATAGGCAGTTACTGCAACATTAATGGAAGGGGTATAACAGAAAGGCCAAGATATGATTTTGTTCCCAGTCCTTCTCTGTCACTAACTTTATATCTCTAAGTCTCAAGTTCTTCTTTTTCTCATGAAGATAACATTGACATTGTCTTTGATAGCTTTTACAGTTTACCTAATATAATAAAAATAAAGCACTTAATATAGTACTACTACATAATAATTGCTACATAAATGGGGTTTATTATTATTATGCATGTCATTACTTAAAGAATGAGGAATCCTGTTTTATTGATGGAAAACTCTTAATATATTCTTATTAAACTGAATGTGTAGTTTACTTATTTGGGGGACACATTTGCTGGGCTGATGGTTTATTAGGAAATGGTTTCAGCATATGGAGTACTAAACTGTTAAAATAATTCATTAGTAAATGAAATCAGAATTGATTTAGTTTTTCTCAGCTAAATAGAAATGCTTATGCTTCTAATTGATAAAGCTAATTTAAATGTCTCTCATACTGATTTTAAGCCATTGCCATTGACAGTTCTCTCAGAAGTAATTTCTGAAAGTGATTTACAGTGGGGAAGACAGCCTGCCAGATGGTAGGTCTTCCTATAAAGAAGTCGGGGCAGTTAGAACAGTCTAGAACTGACATAGGGGTCAACCAACAGGTCATTTGAAGAGACTGTAAAGTTCAGGATCAGATGAAATGTCTTTTTGATTTAGCTCTTTCAATTTTCATGAAGAATTTGAAATAAATTTCCCAACATTTTATTATGAAAACCTTAAAGCTACAGAAACGTTGAAAGAATTGGACAGTGAACAACCATTCCCCACCTAGATTCTGCAGGTAAAAATTTGCTCTATGAAGTCTTTCGTGTATCAGTACACTTTGCCATTTGTTTTTTTTCACACTGCAATAGTTAATTTTATTTGTTCAAGAACTCATATTGCAAGCATTAAACCAAGCATAGGCTTTGATTCTGTGAGCCCCAATTCACATATTGAAGAAGATCAGAGCAAACTGAGATCCATGTACATGGATGAAAACTAAAGGCTCAGAGTTAATTCCATTGTAGTTTTTAAATTTCTACAGGCTAGAGCTCAGCAGTCACAGGGCTTTTAGGTCCTTCTGGTTGTCCCACAGGGTATCTGTACTTTTCTTGAGCTGAGCAACCTCATCATCCTTTAGCTTCTGGTTAATAACACTGGTGAATCCCTGGGCATTGAGGATACACGGAAGGCTCTGGAAGACTTCATTCTTGGTGCCATGCATCCCCTTTGCCATTGTTGACATGGGATAAATCCTGGATAGATTTTTCAACATGGATTCAATAAGATCAGCCACATTTAATCCAGTAGCCCAATTGGTATATCCTTTTAGCATGATGACTTCATAGGCACTTTCAAACACCATCTTATGCACTTCCTTCCAGTGTTCACTGTCATTGTCAGTTCCCATTTCTGGATTTGATTCCTGGAGAAAAACACCTGCCACATTCACGCCACTCCACACAGCCACACTTGAGTCATCATGTTCTCCCAGAATCCATCCATGGCAGCTACTGGGATGAATGCCAAGATTTTCAGCCATAAGGTAGCAAAATCTAGCAGAATACAGATTACATCCACTTCCAATCACACAGTGTTTGGGTAATCCACGTAGTTTCCAAGTAAGCATGTCCACTGGGCTGGAAACCACAATTATGATGCAGTCAGGACTGTACTTGACTATCTGAGGAATAATGAATTTGAAGACATTAACATTTCTCTGCACCAGATTGAGACGACTCTCCCCCTCTTGCTGATGGACTCCTGCAGTTACCACTATAATCTTAGAATTGGTGGTCACAGAATAATGTCTGCCACAATTTTAGGTGTCTGAAGAAATAAGCTCCTATGCTGCAGATCCATAATTTCTCCTTTAAGCTTATCTTCCAAAACATCCACAAGAGTAAGTTCATCAGCCAGAGACTTCCCCAGAATGCTGATAGCTCACGCCATACCAACTTGTCCAACACCCGCTACAGTGATCTTATTGTTTGGGACTGTTGCCTCTTCTTCCACAACTGGTGCAGTGAGTTTTGCACAGGAGAGAGAAGGCTCTGGAGACCACTTTAACAATCGTGGGGAGAAGCACGATTCCATCAATTCCTTACTCTTCCATCAATCCGTTGTTGGTACTTTCAGAGTAAGTCGTGAAGCAAAATACACTGTACACATGATATATTTAAATACTTTATGTAACATCAGCTAGATCTCAGTGTTTCCCTATGCTTCTTTTAAAATAAAAATTTATATAATAGACTCATAAGAATGATAAACTCATAAGTTTATCATTCAAAGTTCTGACAAATGAGTGTTTGATTATATATAGACATATTGCATGTTAAAAGTCAGAGTTTAAGGAACAGACAATTGTATTTTACTAACATTTGGAGAAAGTAATATTCTTTACCAGAAAATCAATGCGAGTTAAAGATGTGATATTTCATAATATGTGGAAGACATCATTGGAGGATACCATGCACATTAGTAGTTTGACCAATGTTGTCTAGTTTGTGAATTGTCAATTCCTCTGAAAGCTTAATTTATCATTAAAAATAATTTCTGCTACCATGACAATCCTAGTAGTATCAGACAATTGCTGATCAGTTTGTGGGATGCAATGAACCTTTCATTACTTCAAGTACAGACACGAGCACCTTTTAAAACCCGCATTCTGCCGTACCTGAAGTTTCACAGAATTTACTCAACTCGTTTAACAGACATACAGCAACAATTACTGAGTTCTGCATTAGCAGGAGACCTCCTATCAAAGCAGCACATTAATTTACAGTCTGTATAGGAAAAAAAATATCTGATATGGAACAGTCGTGTAAACTGTCATAAAGGAAATCTTTTTAACATAGGGTAAGCAGTCAAGAGAACTTCATTTTAATATGGAAAACTCTTCATGAGCACATCTTAGTTTGTGAGCTGGGACTATTGTCATTTTACTAATTCACCATAGAGTTAACTCTGAAGTGTGAATACAGGGCATTCTGTTAATTTTGGAGTAGAAGTCAATGCAATGCGGATACTATTTTCTAACTATTAAAGTATTGCATTTTAATTTTTGCCTGCAGTTGTGTTCCCTAGCACCATTCTTCTTCTAAGTCTTAAGGGTTATAGTGCCATGGAATGAAATATGAGATATTGCCCATGGTAAAGAGGCAGCTTTGGATCTGAAGTTGCCATTCTTAACCCTTTAACATGACAGATGCACAAATGCCATGGGATGTGTAGTTAGAACAGGATTTTCCATATTCCTTTACCTCCCATAGACTGTGTCAGTAACCACAATTAAGAAGTTAGGCCATAGAGTTTTATATCTGAGTCCATCTCAGACAGAAAGTACCAAGGAGCTCACATTTTCTTTCCTTGACAGTGTTGAAAAGAGGGGACACAAACATGGGGGAAGCAGGCAGTCAGACATGCGACCTTGCGTCCACTCTTTGAACGACAAGTCCTGAAAGACAGGGATTAGAATACAGGAGAAAGCCAAAGGCTGAGCACTGCTGAGGGCTCTTCCTTTAGCAGTCAGAGAAGAGCTTGCTTGCATGCCAACTTGCAAGAAGAGAATCATTAACATACCTTCTGAGACTGTTGCAGGCAGTGTGCAGGCCTATGTTTAAAGCTCCTTTGCTACCTTGAGAGCTCCATAGCAGGGAATGTCATAAACTTCCAAGACAGGGCCCAGGATTCTGCTGAGGCCATTCCTGGAGGGTTTGCCAAGAGTATTTCCATGACCCTGGCAAAGGGGCTATACAGTAAAAGAGACAGCAAAGTTTACTTGGGCCTAGACTATTCCAGCCTCCTGAAGATTGACCACACCTTTTGTCTTAAGGAGTCTGCAGGGAACATGCCTTGACTCTAACCGTAGGGACAGGAGAGGTTGTGAGGTTTCCCTAGCCGGCAGCTCTTTGAATTATTTGCTTTACCTGTTCCCACTCCCAAGTATGTCTTTGGGAAGACTCAAAAGGAGAGGAAAATAGTGACATCCTAGTTGTTGGTGTCACAGCTACTGAGCCTGAACAGAGGTGGATCCATGGTCTAGCCTTGCTTCTCCGTGTCAGGAAAGAAAGTTACTTAAGGTTTTGCAGGGTTTTCTTCATTAAGAAAATCAAAAGAGGTTTTTGTTTCTTTTAAATTCCATGTATCTTCTTCTTTCTTTCTTTTTTTTTTTTTTTAATGGAGTCTTGCTCCGTCACCCAGGCTGGAATGCAGTGGCGTGATCTCAGCACACTGCAACCTCTGCCTCCTGGACTTAAGCGATTCTCCTGCCTCAGCCTACTGAGTAGCTGGAATTACAGACTCCCACCACCAATCCTGGCTAATTTTTGTATTTTTAGTAGATACGGGGTTTCACCACATTGGGCAGGCTGCTTTCGAACTCCTGACCTCCAGTGGTCCACCCACCTCAGCCTCCCAAAGTGCTGGGATTACAGGTGTGGGCCACTGCACCTTGTCTAAATTCTATATACTTTGTTTTGTCACATTTACGAAGCCAGGTTTAATATTAATGAAATATATATTGAATTTCGACTGTACAGATACTGTTTCAAGTAAGATTTTCAAGGAGCAATGCACAGCCCCACCTGCAAGAAACCCACAATCTAAGAAGAAAGAAAGAACTGTAAAGCCTACTTATATGCCCCTTAACAGGTTCTGAAAACAAATAGGTCTTTGAGACACATGGTGCTTGATTCCTTCCACTCGTCACCTCCACAGCCACAACTTGTTGCTTAGGAGAGGAAACCGTTATAATTGAAAACCAAAGTTGACCATGTAGGTTACTCACAGGGAGGGCTCCATGTTAGCTGGCAGAGGAGCTTTTCCTTGTGGATGTGTGACATATGCTGTCTTAGGTAGACTTTTTGGTGTACTCTTATTTAATTTGCTTAGTCCAGTATTTCCTTGCCACTTGGATACAATAGGGCATATAGGTTAAGAATGCACATAAAGGGCCATGTATGGTGGCTAACACCTGTAACCCCAGCACTTTGGGAAGTCTTGGTGGGCAGATCATTTGAGGTCAGGAGTTCAAGACAAGCCTGACCAACATGGTGAAACCCCATCTCTACTAAATATATGTAAATTAGCTGGGCATAGTGGTGGGCACCTATAGTCCCAGCTACTTGGGAGGCTGAGGCAGGAAAATTGCTTGAACCTGAGAGACAGGGTTTGCAGTGAGCCAAGATCACACCATTGCACTCCAGCCTGGCTGACAGTGAGACTTTGTCTTAAAAAAAATGCATTCACAGGAGCCAAGCTGCTTAGTTCAATGGAAATCCTCCAGTCTTGAGCTGTGTGACGTAAACACTGCACACTGGTATCACCACTATGTGAGTTGATGCTTTTAGTTAATTAATGAATTCATGGGCATTACCATATTAATGTCAAAGCCCTTATGACAATGTCTGAACATGTCATAATCAGTAAGTGTCCTTCTTTCCATCTTCCTTCCTTCCTTCCTTTTCAAGATTATTAATAATTGGTTTCCACACTGTTTTATTAGTAAGCATGTATTACAGAGACTACCAAATGAATGACACTTCTAGGCTCTGGAAAGAAATATAAGGTGTGGTTTTGATTTGAATGGAGAACAGGAAAAAGAAAACACCTCATAATATATAACCTCCCTTTATCGCATTTTGAAACTCCTCTGAGATTGTTTTGTGTGGAATTGTAATTGAGTCTGTATCTGCCATTCCCGAATCAGATTATGTGCTTCTTTACAGGCATTCATTTTCTTTTATAATCATGTTTTTCTTAAGTGTTAAGAATATGCTTCTGCTGCTGTTCAACATAAATTCTGAGCCCTGATTGAGCTGAACCGTGATTTTCCGCTTTGTGAGTGGACTTGTATCCCACCCCCCGCAACCTGTGGAGACAGAGCATGGAGACGCCCTTCCATATATACAAACAGTCTGATTTGAACAGCCACGGGGCTTTTATGTATTAAATCTCTTCTGACTCGGAATTTCCACCACAGCTGCCCCTCAAAGCTGTCCCCTCCTCTTCCCTGCTACCCTTCCTTTCTCCTTCCCTCCAGTTGGCCTGACCCATGGGAAATGGGGTTGTGTTGGTGTTATGCTAACGCTGCTGGCTCTGGCTCACTCTCTCCCCAGCTCCTCCCGTCTCCCTCTTCTTTTCCCCACTTGGCTTCTCTGGTGCAGGAGCAAGGGGAGAGGACCTTAGGGAAAAACAATTATACTAATACCAGTCGACCGCAGGCATCCCAGATGTGGATGGAAGCACCTCCAAGTATTTTTCTGAGGTTCTGCACAGACCCTGGATGCATGTAGTTTGCATGGTAATACAGTCTTGGGGACCTGCTCTCTCAAACTGTTCCCGTGCACAAAAGGCCTCCCAGCCACATCTAGTTTCAGTGGTCTCCTTGTCCTAGCAGGTAGCCCTTGGGGACAGGATCTCTTCAAAAAGGTTCAAGCTCAATTCTCTTTTGTGTTGTTTAGGTAGCCAGTGGGAACTCTATCCTCATTTACTTATCTCACTAGAGAAAGGAGCTTAATCTGTTCTCATCATCTCTCTTCACCCTGCACATCATGGCTGCTCCACACTGCATGGGTTTTTAGGTTTCTCCAGACAGGAGGCAAGTGCCAGCCCCCAAGTACATGAGGATCTCCCAGGTTCAGGGGCTCTTGCCAGGTTCTCACAAGAGTGCTCTGTGTTCTGTGCTGGATGCCAGAGTGGACTCATGGGCTCTGCGGCTCAGCTGGCAACAGGGTACAAGGAGATGCTGCCTGCTTCCTCACAGGCACCCCATGCATCTCAGTGAGTATCGTGGAGACCTTATCAGTGACATGAGATGATGGGGAGGAGCCTTTTCTCTGCTCCCCCAGAGTTAGAAGGACCAGATCTGTCACTTGATAGCAAGTCTTGGAGGTGTCTGAATCCTCAACCTGTTAGCCAGTCTTGGGGGAGGCTGATGGTCACTGCTCTCAGCTGTGCTCTTGAGAATTGAAAATTTGGGCTTTTGCTGAAATACCTACACAACATTCTTCATCCTGTTATATTAACAAACTGCTGGCAGAAGCGCTGTTACTTGAATGGCATACCTGATTTGATGAAATCTATCATGAAATACCACTGGTTTTGTGCGACAGTGTGTAGCAATTACTACTTAATAGAATTATATGGAAAAAAAACCCTTGGGATTTCCAATCGATTAATGTTGCTTATGTAGCCTATAGAACAACTCATCATGATCATAAATCATAAAACTCAGTTTGAGTCTCCTAAGGATTTTATAAGATAAAATTAATAGCTTTCAATTGGTTAAAACAGAATTTATTAAATGACATCTTTCATATAAGCTTTGGCTATTATTAT
Source organism: Plecturocebus donacophilus (assembly GCA_004027715.1). Lineage (NCBI taxonomy): Eukaryota > Metazoa > Chordata > Mammalia > Primates > Pitheciidae > Plecturocebus > Plecturocebus donacophilus. The sequence goes on along the minus strand of PVKP010000851.1, from coordinate 148,284 downwards.
AATTCTAAAAGTAGGTGTAATTATGGCAGTGTTTTCTACAAGTTCAATGTGTTAAGTAACTAAAATAGGTGAAAATTTTACATTAATGTTAATTTTAATTAACTCTTAATGTTAATTTTAATTCACTGGTACAGAAACTTCTAATTTCTCTGTGGTTTTTAAATTAAACTCCTTTTTTATTTTCATTTTATTCATGACAGTTTTCTGAAAATTTCTATATCTGCCTTTATATTACTACTTAGAGATAGCTCTCATCTCTTAATGAACTTCTATTTTGTAGGGATTCGTATGTTTAGATATAATTTATAGATATAATTCCTTTAGCAAATTGGATTGTGGTATCCACAAAATTCTCACTAATGAGAATATTATGAAATAAGAAAAGGTCTTCAAAATAAGTTCTTTAAATAGCATTTGCTTCTAAACTATGAACCTATTAAATCTGCTATGGCCAATTATAACTTAGCTCCTGTTGATCATGATAACGGAAATATCAACTCTGTTATCTTGCTTAGAAATCTTTCATACAACAATCTATATTGTAGTTTCACAACCGGAAATGTATTACTATTCTGCTGTCCTTTCATTTGATGTTTTGTTTTGTCAACTAGAGAAAGCTTTCTTTATCTTTAGGCAACATTACAGTGTCCTATTCAGAGTGAAACCTAGGGGTTGCTAGCAAGAGCCCTGATACTTGTCTATTAAAAACTGCAGCTTGGATATAATTCAGAGTAGCTTAGCCGTAACCAGCAGTGGCTCTTTGCTGTCTGGCGCTCCCTTTTCATCTGGCTGGGAGCCACTCACTCTCCTTTTCCACGTGTGCTTTGCAGCTCTCCGTCCTGGCCAGCCCATGGGCTGTCACCATTTCTTGCAAACGTTCAAGTAAATTTTAGACAGATCTGCCTTAGTGTTATAGAACTCTTTAAACTGGCAGTCTGTTACAGTGTTAATTCATCCCTCAGTGATAGCCCACTCATGTGGGCTTGAACTGCTGTCCTCTACCACATCTTTTCATTAGAAGCTTGTCCACTGGGGACTCACAGTTCTGTAATGTCAAGATGTCTTCACTTTCATAGATGAGATTCCTGATTGCTCTCTGTAGATACACAAAGGTACATTCCATTTCAAATGCATTTTATATGTATGTAGGATTTTATAAGATAAAATTTTATATTCAGATGCATTTTATATTCATGTAAAAAATATATATTTTATGATTTAATATGTTTTAGGTACGACTTAATTGAACTTTGAATATTTGAGTTTCATTATTGTTAAAATGACATATGCTAGAAATAACAGATACATAAACTAAATGTAATTACATAGATGATGAAAATATACGTCACGTACATAAATACACATTAAAGAAAAAGCATCTAAATTAAAATAATAGCCTCATTCTATTAGCTATTTCATGGTAGTTGTAATATATTATGGTTCTCAAGTCATTATGCAAATTCTTACAGGATTTACCTGGAGTATTAAAAGGGTGCCCATCAGTGCTGTGTGGTAAAGCATGAAAATTATAGCTTCATTTTAATGTCTTGTTCATTTTTCAGTTGCATGCATGCTGGTTTAAGTGTTTGTTCTAGGCTGAGTGGGTTGGCTCATGCCTTTAATCCCAGTGCTTTGGGAGGTCGAGGCAGAAGGAACGCTTGAGGCCAGGAGTTTGAGCCCAGTGTAGGCAACGTAGCGAGACGCTGTCTCTACAGAAAAGTTTTAAATAAGTAAATAAATGTTTTTGTTTTAAAACAGATGTGGACTCTTTTAGAAAGTTGATGTTGACATAAAATGAGATATATGTATCACCAAAAATATTGGTTGCTAATGATATTTGGATACACATTTCACTTCATACTAGACCAAATTATGAGCAGAAATGGTTGAATATATTTCTATAACAAGTGGTAGGAGAAGTTGTTATTCAGGCTTCTGAAATGAAAAATAATTAAAAGAGATCACTTCAGATTGTGAAAGTATTCCAGGATTTGAATTGCTGAGGCACAGCTATACTATTTCACTTTGTTCTCGAGGAGTGTGGTAAGTCCTGCCCTTCTTAAGGATTGGGATACATTCTGAGAAATGCATCATGAGGCACTTTGTCATTGTGCGAAGATTGTGGAGTGTACTTACACACATGTAGATGGTACAGCCTATATGACCCATTGCTTCTAGGCTACAAATCCATACAGCATACTACTGTACTGAATACTGTAGGCAGTTGTAACACAGTGGTAAGTATTTGCATATCTAAACATAGCAAAGGTACAGCAAAAATACGGTATTCTAATCTTATGGGACTACTTTGATATATGTGGTCCATCATTGACTGAAATGTCCTTATGCAGTGCGTGACTGTACCAATAAGATTCTAAAACACACCCAAGTATATGAGTATATTGTGGTGTATATATGAATATGTGTGTGGTGGGATGGTAGTTTGGGTTCCTTTTGGTTACACAGAGCAGGAAAGAACACAGAATTAATGGTGACACTTTTTTATTTGACATAGAAACGTGTCCTGGCATCATGGGCTTTAGTCATGCTTTGATGGGGGCTCCAGTAACTTTTTTGTGTGATTCCTTGCACTGTGTTTTTTCCTAAGAGTCAGCTTGATGGTAGGCTGTCTTCCCTTATCTGAAAACAAAGGCTACTATGTTTGGATCTCTCATTTTTAAATACATTGCTTGGATAAAGGAACCTTTTAAATTTAGTCTTCAAACAAAAGTGCTCAGCTTTACTGTTATTTTCCTGAAATCAAACAACCTGCTTGGATTTGTTTAGAACTGGGACACCACACCATCACTGCCCGGGTGTGGTGGCCAACCAATTCAATGCAAAACTCATGGCCATTGACAAATGGGATAGAAAAGGGATTGATGCTTTGTGAACTCCACGGTGTCTGCTACTGGGGAGTGTGTGGAATAAGAAGATGGAGGATAAATAGGGGTTATGCCATGTTAGCCTTATGATGGTTTCCAGTCTTGCAGTTATGAAAGAATAGAATGCATTTGGATCTACTTAAAACTGACCTCTTACCCAAAAATATGATTTTCACAGAGTTAAAAATGCTCTAATTCATCATAAGAATAAAAGTAGAGCTGGAAAACCAATGAAAAGCAGTACCTCTCCCAGAAATTGCTATGCACTCCCTCTGCTTTGATATTCCCAACACAACTGGACATCTGTGTTTTACTAATTTATTTGTGTTTATTGTTTCTTTCTCTCCTTTTAAAGATAAGCTTCATAAGGACGGGGAGTTTTGCCTATTTGGAAACTTGAATGAAATAGTGCTTCCATTTGGTAGGAAGTTAATAAATATTTAATGGTTACATTGCCGTTTATACTTTTATTATGTTACAGTGGCAGTCAACATTAATGAGGATAGCCATTTTAATAATGATTTTAAAAAAATCTTTAAAAAAAGATCATAAAGCACTTACATATCTTTCCCTGGATGCCATGTGATGCCACTTGTAACCTAAAACATTGCCCAGTTCCCATTGTTCCAAAACAGACAGCTTACCTGTGGATCTAGTTTCTAGGAAGAGTCTGAGCTACCAAGCTGGACATTATAAAGCAAGAGTAGAATTCAGTATTTGGTGATCTTGCTGATCTTCCATTATGGAAATGGGGATTTCATATGTAGTTGTTCTGCTTGATCCTTAAATATAAAAATGAAAATAGATCAGAAGCTTAATTCACTCTCTAGCACTTATGCAATGAGTAATATAAAAGTAGGGCATCAGTTGGATCCTGTCTGAACAAATTGGAATTGGATGGATCTAATCGTTAAATGCACAAAATGAAAATTTTTGACACCTTTACAATAGCATGCTTTATGCAAGAGAATTTATGCTAGCCTCTTGGATTTATTTAGGTTAATATACTTTCTTATTTCATGATAATCTTTAAAGAAATCTAATGTGGTTGGGTAAGTTGTGTTAGATAGATGCACACTCAATGAGGGAAATCAGAATGGCCATGAAATTTCGCTATCCATTATACAGAGGACTGGAGGTAGTGTTGTAAGTCCCCAAGGCAGCAATGTTTAAAGACATTCTCTGTATTTCGTTCTGTCTCTGCCCAGTTCTCCATTAAGTTGTGTGGTAGTGTTCTAGAATGAGCCTGGTTTTTGAAGTTGGACGATCAGCGTCAGATTTTAGCTCAGCAGTGCAGTCAGTTCCATCAGGCCTCAGTTTCCTAAGTATCTTTCACAGACCCTGAGTGACTGGTTCCTAAGAAACTCTGAATATTTGTTGGCTGAAGGTAAAATCCTTATATAGGTAGAGTAGTGGTTTTTTAATATAAACATTTAACTTTTAAGACAACTTCTTATGGCTTAATGTGTAATAATCATGTGCAGCTCATAGCACAAACTATAGTAGAATTCAGATGATATGTATAAAATAGTACATTATAAAAATAGATGTAAGAACCATTTTCTCCATTGCATGTTGCAAAGTATGACTTCTTTAAAAAACGTAGCTCCTTAAGTTACAACAACAGGTGTTGCCTAACTTACGCTAGGATTTTAAGCTTAAATTTATTTAGGAGGCACGTTGCTTCTCATTTTAATCAGTAGCATACCTCCATACACATACACCCATGTACACATGCCAGGAATTGGGTTGCTTTCCACATTACAATCATACCTTAAAATAAGCATTAGAAACAAAGTTGTTTTTCAAGTTAATGATTTTTCTGACATGCCACAATTGATATAATTGCAAATTATATTTTATAGTAAGAGGAAAACGTGCTCATTTTTAATTTAGAAATTAGCATTTGTTAAAAAGTAGTGCTCCATATTTAAACATTTAATGCAGTGTACATTTAATTTTCACAACATTGCTTGAGGCAACGGTTCAATGTTTTCTTATAATTTATCAAATTGCTTTTTCAAGATTAAGCTTAAAAAGTAATTTTCTATAGTAAATCCTTGAAAAAATTATGAATATCATCCCAAATTCTACAACTGTCCATTATGAAGCCCTTTCTTCCTTTTCAAGATCTGTGTCATAGTTATTGTTAATTATTTTTAAAGCTTAAATCATAATCTTAGTAATTTAACTCAAATTAATGTGGTAGCTCAGATAGCAACTTTAGCAAATGCTCAGGAAATGAACCTAATTCCATCTAAAACTACTAAAGTAGATACCAGATATGGATTTTTCATATAAAAATATAGCATAGTGTATGCAAATACTTCATATGTTAAAGAATATCAAGTTCAAGTTGATGTGTATAGTCTTACATATAAGTTCTTTTATTTAAGATGTCATATGTATAAGGGGACATAGTTTTCTCAATATTTAAAAATAAAGTATTTAAAATCGATATTTAAAAATTAGGTTCTGTACATTTGCTTCAGGGACTGATAGTTTCTTTGCTCTGTTTAGCCTGGGATTTTCAAGGCCAGCATTTATGGACGTGATTATTTCTTAAGTTCTGCTCTTCCATTGAGAACTGCTGCAAGACCTCCCTTCTGATAAAATAATTATTTACAATAGAGCCCCAGTGACTTTACTCTGTGCCCTTTTAATCTTCACCGGTTGCACCATGCATTTGACAAGAAACCAGTCGGTGTTTACAGTTGTTTGTTGATTCTCCTCTACTAAACTGTGGCCCTTTGGTGAGCTGTGATCAGTTTCTATGTCCTGGTATAGAATAGAGCTTTACCTGGTCCTTGGTTTGTGCCTGGTGCTAAATCAGTATTTGGTGATGATGATGAAGTCCATTTGCCATTTGGAGACCTGTGGTCCGTCCTGACTCCGTTATTCCTCTCCTTGACAATGACATATGAATTTCTACCATGACTTACTCTTCCTTGATCATTTGTTAGATTCATGCTTTATGGATATCCTGTGGGAGTGAGTAAATTCAGAGTTAGGTAATAAAATTAAGAACACGTCTTGATTTTCAAAATAATCTTTTCGGTATATATTCTAACTAAAAATGACTAAGTTAGAATCCCACCAATCCATTGCTACACACATATGCTTTTAGAATTTGGAGCTTCTGTAAGAGTCTCTCAAAATTCGTCTTTTATATTCTGTTGTGTTATGTATAGCTTTACATCACTTTGAAAGTGATGCAACTCAATGGAATCCTAGAATAAATGGATATCCCAACTAGAATCCGATATTCAGTTCTCCTAAGAAGCTTAAAATAAGATAGTCATAGTTAAAAGTTGATTATGAATACATCCACATTTGTCCTTATCACGAGGAGAAATTTGCGCTTTCACATTTTGTACATTTATAATTTTGCACAGTGCTCAACCTGCAGCATTACCAAGGAATTATATCCCAAGAATCTTCTTCCTGTTATTCCCACATTGAGGTATCCCATAGAGCCTCAGCGATGATAATTCTCACAGCTTTCCATTCCAGCTGGACTTGTTCCATTAGTAGTTTGAGTTAATTTTCTTAGTATCTTGGATGTTTTGCCTGTGATTGTCAGTATTCTCATTTCCACTTTCAACATCTTTTCATATAATACATACAGAAAACTTATTTTTAATCGTTGAGTTGTTTTTACTAAGAAAATGGCAGGGTCCTGAACAAACATGCTTAAAGAAACATTACTGCAATTAGGAAAATGTGGAAAGTTTGGTTCATGTTGCTGTCTCTAGTGAATGCGATTTATATTTTTATCAGAGTTTCTGCCTGTGGTAGAGAGAAGAAAGAAAGCAGATGTAGGAGAATCCAAGGCGATGGGTGAGACCAACTAGAAGGGGAAAATATTAAAATAGAAACCGTGTAGTTGTAACAGAAATCAACTTTTGGCAGCTATGAAAAGCACTTCAGAGCAGTTGGCATGAAACTGCCTGTAGACTGAGCCGCAGAAAAGCCCTGAGAAGATCTGATTCTACATTAAATAATTCCCAGAGAAAGTTAGGGTTAAAGTCATGATTGATCTTGTCCTGATGGCTCTGTGTTGTAATTGCCTGTTTGTATCTCCGTTCCTGCCTCTAAACTGTCAGCTCTGTGAGCGTAGCAGTTTCTGTCTGTGCTCTTGAGGGAGGGGCTCTCAGCTCCTCGACCATCATCTGCAGGTGGTGGGAGTTCATTAAATATACGGCAGTAAGTGAATAAAGTATGTTTAGTTATGGTCCAATGACTGTAAGTCTTCACATTATAGTTTAAATCTGTGATGTTTAATGTGATGTGGTACAGCTAAGGACAGGAAAGGAAGTGGCCATCTGCTTTTAGAAGTTGTAGCAGAATCTCTTTGGATAGAGAAGTAGGGCTTATTTTGAGGCTTCAGTGCTTATGCCATTCCATTCAAATTCTAATATGTTTAGTGGTACCCTCCATCTGTTGGGAAGTTCTATTGTAGGGAGCCACTGTTACTGATAAACTATATTCCTATACTTCTTTTGTACAGAGTGAAAAATTAGGGTGAGAATCACTATTACAAACAGTACATAACCTACCCAAACACAATCATTAATAATATAAGTTAATTTATAGGCTTAGTAGTTCTAATAGATGGCTGTTTTAATATATGTTTAGAAAAAAACATATTGGTTGTGTGGGCCTGTGGGATCACGCAGGCATAACTGTTATGCCTCTGTTCATGCGTCTTAGTGCGTGCCAATGGCAAAGTTCTAAGAGGAAATGCACAGTGTTTTAGAGCAGGCTTTGGAAACGTCAGCAATGATCACATAGTTTACAATTCTAAGGTCCTATTAGGTATAAATCTACATTTTTTCAGATTGCCAAAAAATTCTGCCACATAGATTGTAGTTCTGAACTCTGTGTTTTATACACCTGTTCCTTTGAACTCGATGACCTTGGGAGAGTGGAGCACATTTGCTAATGTCATACTGGGGAGCACTGAGGGCAAAAGACATACAGCCTTTTGAATGTCACACACATTAAAAACCTAATCAACACAAGGGCTTAGAGTTGTGATACACGCATCAAAATCTGGGAGGTAGAAGGTAGTAGGCACGGCTTAAGCAAACTGAATCCTCGTTTATTGTAATCTAAAGTCAAAAGATAATCTTTAATTTGACACATCAAGCATTCTTTAATTAAGTCTATTATTTAGAGATGTGGGAGTAACCACTGGGAAAAACACAAATAGTAAAGTGTTAAAGTTGCCATCAGTTACAGAGGCATTAAATGTGGAAGGAAATGAAGGAACAAGTTGTTCTTCAGTATGAAATCCTTCTGAACTATTTAGTAGTTAACTATGTGCATCTATTATTTTTATAGGATTTAAGCAGAGGCGATATAAACATTGATCTCATGTAGCAAATTGATTCAGAATGTTATTTATATTTATTATAATTTAATACACACCCAGTAGCAACTTGAGAATAACAGCAAAAATAAAAAGAAAATCACCTATGATCCATCCACTCAAATGTAGTTACTACTAGTAGTGCACTGTCTATCCCCCACTCTGCCCATGGTTTACTTAATAAAAGTGGAATGACAGGAGCCATTACTGATCATCTTTTTTTTTTTAGGATTAGTTACTCATGATCATCAACATAATCATAATGATAGCTCACATTTCTGTTCGTTATGGTTGGCACCCTTCTCAGTGTTTTATATATAAACATGTATTAACTTCTTAGATTTCCCCAATGCATATATAAGTGCTGTTACAACCCTGATGTTGTAGATGAGGCAACCAAAACCCAGAGTGTTAAAGAACTTACACAGATTTTTACATTACCCATATAATGCTTTAGATCTGCACATTGCTTGTAGATGGGCTGGCTCAGGAAATGAACCCTGGAATCGAATGCACAGCGGTGACAAAAGATCTTCTAACAAATTTTGATTGAACATATTCTACCTTATTAAATGTAAATTAGATACTATGATGTCTTTGATCACTTGAAAGTTTTTGTAGGTATTTATTCTGTATTTAGAGTGACATGTGGGCAGTGAGCATTAGTTGCTCTTGGTTTTGCTTTAAATTGTTTGCTATATAGTGCATTTTAAAATACATTTTAAGATAATTTTGTGCAGTTTTAGAGCTACAGAAAATTTGAGAAGATAGTACAGAGAGTTCTCATATATCCCATTCCCAGTGTCCCTCATCTGAACATCTTACATGCTATGTCACATTTATTGTAATGACAAAATTGTATTGGTATATTATTGTTAACTAAAGTCCATACTTTATTTAGATTTTCCTAGGTTTTGTCTAATGTCTTCTTGTCTGTTCTAGAATCATGTCTCCTTAGGCTCCTCTTGACTCTGAAAGATTCTCAGACTTTCCTTGTTTTAATGACTTTGATAGTTTTGAGGAGTATCGGTCAGTCATATAATAGGATGTCCATCTCCTGGAATCTGCCTGTTAGGGTTAGTGTACATATTATTGACATGACTGATCATTACTGATGTTGACCTTGCTCACTTAGCTGAGACAGTATTTGTCAGATTTCTCCACTATAAAGTTACTTTCTCCTCCTTTCAATACTCTACTGTTTGGAAGGAAATCACAATGTACAGTGTACACTTGAGTGTGAAGTAATATTCTCTACTTTTTGAGGTGGGAGTTATATAGAATTCTATGTGGGAGATTTGTCTTTTCTATCCTTTTATTTATTCAAACTTTTATATTAGTATAGACACATGGATATTTATTTTATACTTTATGTTACGATCCACTACTACCATATTTATTTTGCTGTTGCAATTATTCTAACTTTCTTCAAACGGGCTTCTGTGTGGCTTCGATGAATTTCATTCATTCATTCATTCTTTGTTCATTCATTTATTTGTACTTCCTTATTTTCTGGCACTATGAGGTTCCCTGAACTCATCTTACATTTTCCCTGATCCAGTCCTAGGATCAGCCATCTTTTCTAGGAGCCCTGATTCCTTTTATTGAAGAATGCTATTAAAAACCAAGGGTGGTAGATGTGTTTGTTGCTAGTGGAGTGTCCTTGTTTTTAGACTCTTAGTTGATACAGCAAATAAATATATAAGTGTAGACTAACCTGAGTATATACATTACCTATGAATATCTCTAGATTCACCCTGTATTCAGCCTATATTCTGTATGTATGTTGTGAAGCTATATAGCCGTTCCCACATAGTGTCCAACTCTAGTCTGTTACCTCCTGGATCATTCTGCTCTCCTCCTCTTGCCTAAATGTATCTTCCCACTTCAAAAACGAGAAGCCTCACCCAAGCCACATGCCATCCTTTCACTTAATTGTTCAGTGACAGTATACAAATATAGCAGGATCACAGTCATTAACCCATACTTCCATGGGAAACAACATCATTGATTAACTCATAATGATTAAAATAATTATTTTCCCTTTAGTCTTGCAGTCTCCATTCATTTCCAAAGTTACTTAGATCACCAGTTCTTTTCTCACCTTCTTCAGTGAGGTTGTTTTGTACACTTAGTTTGCTTTGCCACATTTGGCATTTTATCCTCAGATCCCTTGATCTCCCAAGTGCTTTTTTAAATGTGCATACATTAAGATTCATTCTTTGTGTTGTAAAGTTCCATGGGTTTTGACAAATGCATAGTGTGGCACAGAATAGTTTCACTGCCCTAAAAATTGCCCAGTGTTTCACTTCTTCAATACTTTTCTCCATCCAAACCCCAGGTAACCAGTCTTTTTTATTTTTTATTTTTTATTTTTTGCCATCTCTGTAATTTTCCTATTCTAGAATATCATATAATTGGAGTCATACAGTATGCACCCTTTTCTGATTGTCTTCTTTGATTTAGTAATGTGGGTTTAAGCCATGTTTTTTCATGGCTTGATAGCTCATTTCTTTCTAGGGCTGAATAATCTTCCATTATATGACTATACCAGTTTATTTATGCATTCATCTTTTGAAGGCAATCTTGTTTGCTTCCAGTTTTGGCAGTAATGAATAAAACTCCTATAAGCATTCACATGCAGGTTTTTGTGTTGACATATTTTCAAATAAATTGGGTAAATACCTGGGAGTATAATGACTGAATAGCATAGTAGGGCTGTATTTAGTTGTATGCTAAAGCAACTGCCAAACAATCATCCAGAATTTAACCTTCCCATTAGCAGTGAATGAGAGGTCCTGTTGTGCTGTATTCTTGACAGTAACAGTTACTGTGTCATTGTTGTGTTAATGTGTAATATGTTGTTAAACAGAAACCATGACATATATCTAAAAGTGCATCTGCCTAGAAGTCCCTAAATCAGAGTCTTGCCCCCCAAAATATGAAGACTTTATTGAAGTGCAGAACTCATCTGAGTCCTCAGAACAGAGGCTAGTGGCTAGAATTTTGTAAGATTTTTTCACTGATTTCTAGTGACTAGAAGTTGGTAAGAATTTAGTAAGTTTTAAAAAATGGAGGTTGCCAGAATTTAGTAAAATTTTTGCTGACTAGATTGGAGGGGAAAAATGAGTGGAAAAAAAGAAAAATCCAAGTATAGCAATATTGCAGACCAGATATCTGGGAGGATGGTGATAGAACAGTGAATTGTAAGACGAGTGATGTAAAATTATATGGGTCGTAGGCTCTCCCTTTGAAACAGTGAGACAAACAGTTCATGGGATAGGAAGTGAACTTGTCTCACAGTGGAAAAGCACTAGACAATGACAGCCTGCAAAACCTTAGAACATGAGCTGTGTGAGTCACATGTGACAGGCAGAGGGTTCACTTCCTTAGCATTTCAGTAGCCTTAACATTCAGTGATGCTTGTCGTTTTCTCATCCTCGATTCAGTGGATCAAGAATTGTGTCTACCTCTGAAATATCATTCAGTGCCCTATTTTATGTCATCCAGTCATAACTGGCTGCTGGGAGTAGCCTGCTCTGCACAAGCACATACAGTTCAGATTCCTTTTCCCCTTTGGAGCGACAATGGTTTTCAAAAGCAAAAAGTCAAATTTCTCAGTGACCCCTCTTCTTGTGCATGTTGGTACTTCTTAATAGGGTTTAAAGGCCTTGCATGAACTTACTTTTGGTTAACAAACCTTTGAGAATATTCCTCTCCCTTCTTTTAATAATCTAGGTATCTTGAAGTATATGAGAGCCACTGATATTTGGTGTTTATGACATCTGGACTAACAAGTTTTTGAGAACTAAGATAATATTTCCTAGGTACATGCTCATACAAGGGACTCAAAAGTTATTAGTTGAATGAATATGTATTTGATAAAATAATGTTCATTACAATGTTGTTTATAATAAAAAGAAAAAATACTCAGATAATAATGGGGAATGTTCAGTAAATTAGCAAGAAGCCATATAATGGGCTACTGTATAGCAATTAATATCATAGTTTTATTATATGTAACCCAGTTAGTATATACAATGTAACAAGGTAACAAGTCATAATAAACCAAAATACTTATGTAGTATGATTAGAAGATTTTTTTTTTGAGACAGTTTCACTCTTGTTGCCCAGACCGGAGTGCAATGGTGTGATCTTGACTCATTGCAACTCACCTTTTGGGTTCAAGCGATTATCCTGCCTCAGCCTCCTAAGTAGCTGGGATTACAGGCACGTGCTTCCACACCCGGATAATTTTGTATTTTAATAGAGATGGGTTTTCTCCATTTTGATCAGGCTGGTCTTGAACTCCTGACCTCAGGTGATCTGCCCTCCTTTGCCTCCCAAAGGGCTGGGATTACAGGCATGAGCCACTTTGCCCAGCCTTTTTTTTTTAGACAAAATTTCCCTCTGTCACCCAGGCTGTAATGCAGTGGTATGATCTCGGCTCACTGCAACCTCAGCCTCCCGAGTTCAAGCAATTCTTCTGCCTCAGGCTCCTGAGTAGCTGGGATTACAGATATGGCCACCATGCCTGGCTAATTTTTTTATTTTTAGTAGAGAATGGAGTTTACCATGTTGGCCAGGCTATTCTCAAACTCCTGACCCCAAGTAATCTGCCCATCTTGGTCTCTAAAGGGCTGAGATTACAGGCATGAGCCACAACAGCTGGCAGAAGATTTTTAATAGATACACACTTGAGCCTGCAGAAGAGTTTGGGAAAAACGTATCACTATCTCAGAGTGGTAATTTCTGTTTTTATATGTTTGATATGTTTGGGAGATATTTTCCAAATATTATATGATCAACAATGAAATTGCTAATTTTGTTAAATCATTGTAAAATATACACTTGCTTAGATCACTCTGTGCAATTCAGAATTACTGATTATTGTCCAGTTATTTGATGCTATAGAATTACTCTGCACTGAAGTAAAAAGATGCTGGTTTTATATTTATGCAAATAGAGTAAAGCTTCCAGTTCTAAATAATACTATATAACTAAGGGCATATAAGCAGATACAAAAGGAAAAAAAAATCAGTTGCTGCCTGTGGAGTTTTCCCAATTTAATACTTGGAGGGTACCAGCTATCTCATGGCAAATGCTCTTAGCTACAATGGCCCATCAGAGGCATTGCAAAAATGGAAACTATAATTGTTGAATTATCATAGGTAAGAAGAAGCCAGCATTGCCTTTACACATCTCTGTGACTATTCAAATTAGTTCATTTGCAATTGAGGAAAAGCCAAGGTTTTGTTGTTAAACACAAAGCCAAAAACAGATGTGAGAGTTAAAAGAGATTCAGAATCAACTGTATCATCAGTTGAGTCCTTTGCCTTAGTAAATGTAGCTATCACTGTTATCCTAGGTGAGTAAGAGTTTGCTCATTATTACATTTGTTCTGTGTTGGCTCAGAAAATAAAACCACTGTGCAAACTTACAAAAAAGCTCCATGGTTAACTGGTACCTATCAGCTACCAAGACATTTTGCCAGCATGCTATTTAACTCACAGAACAACAACGACAAAAGAGTGTATTCACTTTGGAAGATAAAATTGTAAAAGATAATTATGGAAGAACAGCCCTGAAAATGTTTAAACCTTATATTATTCCTGTAGGAAATTAGCTTCTTAAATATCTTCTTTCTTTTAGTCTTGATGTATGCAAAGAACACCCTCTTCAAAAACAGTCATGAAACTCTGTATGTACCCTCTCATTAGAAAATTAGCATGTTACCACTACTTAACAACAGTATTTTCTGAAAGTAATGAAAGCAAGAGAAACGAATTCTAAAATGTATTTTATGACTTATAAATACTACTTTTATCTATGGATTTCAAATATATTATTCATTTCTAAGTCAGAATGATCATGTTTCCCTATAGTTGATACTATGATGAGAAAATGCTGTTATTCTACTAAAAGGAATGTTCTGCCTAATTACCTCAATTGATTTTATGTTTATCAATCATTAATTTATATGCTGTGGAAGAGTCTAATGAAAAATTTTTTAGAAGTTTCTCTAATGGACGGAAGGATTTGCCTTTTCCTTCATCGTCACTTGGTACTCAGTAGAGTTTCTGGCACACAGTAGGATCTCAACAAAGGTCTGACCCATGGTGAATAAAGGACTTTGTGAGTTTCTGTTTATTAAATCTGCTAATTGGATCATGAGGCTCAATAGCATCTTTAAATGTATTATGTAATTTCATGACCACAGTCCTGAGTAGATCCTATCTATACTGAATTTTGAAAGGTATGTTTCCAGGTATTTTATGTCATTAAGCTTTCCTTCAGTGTTAGAAATTCAGATATCTTTAAACCATGTCATATTGAATCATCTTTGCTTTCAGTTCTTCTCAAAAGTTCTCTATCTACTGATAGGTGACTACAGAGGGAAAGCCAAAACCAATACTCTGTAACGGCAGTAATCCTCTGAAAATTTAAATTCCATTCAGCAAATATTTAATCAACATTTATTATGTTTCAGACTTTTAAATATATACCTAATTTCATTTAATTGTGTCACTAACACATGAAGTTGATAGTCACTGCTTAAACCTTAGAAAAAGTATAGTAAGGCTAAGAGAAATGAATTCAGTTACTTAAATAAAGTAGTAAGGGGCTAAATGGGCCGCTAGTCCAAAATTCTGGAATGTCAGACTCTACCACCCTAGTCTATTGCTTCTTAAAATAATTTAAGAGGGAGTTTGGAGTAGTAGAAAATGCATAAGAGTGTTCTGACATGAGTTAGAATCTAGCATTCCTCTTCGTGTGTTGTGTGACTTTGACTAAACTACATGAACTTTTCATGCCTCACTTTTATCTGTAGACAGTAGCTCGCCTGACACAACTTAAGTGTCACATCAATAGTATCTATCACTATGTTAGAACACTGTTTCATTATGTTTCAAAATATTGCTAACATGGATAAAATATTAAACATCTTTCTCTTTATCCAAGTAGAACTATGGACACAGCAAGGGAGGATATTTCATAATACAGTAGTAATAACATCTAATGTCTTTTCCTATTAAATTCTACAAAAAAAGTCTGTATATTGTCTCAAAGAACAAAAGTGCATAGAAAATGATGTAACAAGTAAAAAGGGGGAGTAGAAGTTGATCAAAAGCCATAGGAAAAGATAAAATGTTTGAAACCATACACACCTCAAAGAAAGGAAGAAGCAGGAGACATTTGGAAGTAGACTCTAAGACATGAAATACTGTCACAAAACAAAAACGTGGAAATCACCAAGGAACCCATATCTTTATTCTGAGATAAAAAGGAAGAAAGCAAGTGGTAAATAAAAATGATACAGGATTAAAAACATCACCAGTGACATAGAACTACCCTGGAAATTAAAGTTAGAAGCACAGAATGGGAAACTACATCAGTGAAGTAGAAAATCAAGTCATGAAGCCCCTGCAGAGTGTGTAAAGAGGTTTTCAAAAGCTGAACAAATATGTGATGGATGATTTAAGACCTAAATGTAAATGCTAGTATATTAAAATTTTTACAAATGAATTAATTGAGGTTTATAGAGGTTAACTTACTCAAGAACACTCAGCAAGGGAAAAACAATATTAACAAAGCAGGATTCAGCCTCAGGTATTTCAGATTTCCGAGACAGCATTGTTCTACATGAATGAAACTGTCTGTTACCTCCCTTAATTTCTGCAGATTAAAATGATTATTTATATGAAGAAGAGCTCAAACATTTTAAAGTCATGATTTATATTGTGTTTTATGAGGCCCACAAAATGTTTACAGTACGTTTTAACACAAAGCCTTTCATTTTTTTTTAAATACTTGTTATGTGGAGATGTATGCAGCCATATAAATTCCCTTTTTTTTTAAAAAAAACGGAGTCTTGCTCTGTTGCCAGGCTGGAGTGGAGTGCAATGGTGCATTCTCAGCTCACTGCAACCTCCAGCTGTGTGGTTCAAGCGATTCTCCTGCCTCAGCCTCTCAAGTAGCTGGGATTACAGGCATGCACCACCACGCCCAGCTAATTACTGTATTTTTAGTAAAGACGGGGTTTCACCATGTTGTCCAGGATGGTCTCAGTCTCCTGACCTTGTGTTCTGCCTGCCTTGGCCTCCCAAAGTGCTGGAATTACAGGTGTGAGCCACCCGCACCTGGCCAAATCCTCTGTTTTTGTAGAAAATGACACTAAAGCATGTGATCTCTTTTCATATACACACATGCTCATTGGCATAATCAGTGGTTACCAGAAGAGCAGAAAAACTCTAACATACATGAAAGTAGTTCCCCACTAAAAGAAAATAGCATTTAAAATATTTAAGGAAGTAAATTGATACCTTGGTTTGAAAAAACACAAATTTTTTTTTTGAGACAGACTCTCACTCTGTTACACAGGCTGAAGTGCTGTGGCACAATTTCAGCTCACTGCAACCTCTGCCTCCCGGGTTGCAGCTATTCTCCTGTCTCAGCCTCCTGAGTAACCAGGACTATAGGCATGCGCTACCATCCCTGCTAATTTTTGTACTTTTAGTAGAGATGGGGTTTCACCATGCTGGCCAAGCTGATCTTGAACTCCTGACCTCAAGTGATCTGCCCACCTCGGCCTCCCAAAATGCTAGGATTACAGGTGTGAGCCACTGCACTCGGCCGAAACAGAAACTATTAAAACACTTTCTTTGTTCACTTTTGCTCTGTAATACTGTTAAACTATACCTAAAGTTATTTTAAAAAGTTATAAGCAACCCATCGGTGTGCTGTATCAGGGAAACCCATCTCACATGCAAGGTTACACATAGGCTCAAAATAAAGGGATGGAGGAAGATTTACCAAGCAAATGGAGAGCAAAGAAAAGCAAGAGTTACAATCCTAGTCTTGGATAAAATAGACTTTAAACCAACAAAAATCAAAAGAGACAAAGAAGGACATTACATAATGGTAAAAGGATAAATGCAACAAGAAGAGCTAACAATCTTAAACATATACACACCCAATACAGTAGCACCCAGATACATAAAGCAAGTTCTTAATGACTTACAAAGAGACATAGACTCCCACACAATAATAGTGGGAGACTTTAACACTCCACTGTCAATATTAGATCAACGAGACAGAAAATTAACAAGGATATCCAGGACTTGAAATCAGACCTGGAGCAAGCAAACCTAATAGACATTTACAGAACTTTGCACCCCAAATCCACAGAATATACATTCTTCTCTGCACCAAATCACACCTACTCTAAAATTGACCACATAATTGGAAGTAAATCACTCCTAAGCAAATGCAAAAGAATGGAAATCATGACAAACAGTCTCTCAGACCACAGTGCAATCAAGTTAGAACTCAGAATTCAAAAACTAATCCAGAACCACACAGCTTCATGGAAACTGAACAACTGGCTCTTGAATGTTGATTGGATAAATAATGAAATGAAGGCAGAAATAAAGATGTTCTTCGAAACCATTGAGAACAAAGACACAACATACCAGAACCTCTGGGACACATTTAAAGAAGTGTCTAGAGGAAAATATATAGCAGTAAATGCCCATGTGAGAAGGAAAGATCTAAAATTGACACCCTATCATCAAAATTGAAAGAGCTAGAGGAGCAAGATCAAAAAAACTCAAAACCTAGCAGAAGACAAGAAATAAATAAGATCAGAGCAGAACTGAAGGAGATAGAGGCACAAAAAACCCTTCAAAAAATCAGTAAATCCAGGAGCTGTTTTTTCAAAAAGATCAACAAAATAGGCCACTAGCCAGATTAATAAAAAACAAAAGAGAATAATCAAATAGATGCAATAAAAAATGATAAAGGGGTATCAACACAGATTCCACAGAAATACAAACCACCATCGGAGATTACTACAAACAACTCTATGCACATAAACCAGTAAACCTGGAAGAAATGGATAAATTCCTGGATACTCGCATCCTCCCAAGCCTAAACAAGGAAGAAGTCGAAACACTGAATGACCAACAACAAGGGCAGAAGTTGAGACAGTAGTTAATAGCCTACCTACCAAAAAAAGCCCAGGTTCAGATGGGTTCACAGCTGAATTCTACCAGACGTACAAAGAGGAGCTGGTACTTCTGAAACTATTCCAAACAATCCAGAAAGAGGGAATCCTTCCCAAATCATTCTTTGAGACCAACATCATCCTGATACCAAAACCTGGCAGAGACTCAACAGAAAACTTCAGGCCAATATCCATGATGAACATAGATGTAAAAATCTTCAATAAAATACCGGCAAACTGATTGCAACAGCACATCAAAAAGCTTATCCATCACGATCAAGTAGGCTTCATCCCAGCAATGCAAGGCTGGTTCGACATAAGCAAGTCTATAAATGTAATTCACCACATAAACAGAACCAAAGATAAAAACCACATGATTATCTCAATAGATGCAGAGAAGGGCTTTGACAAAATTCAACAGCACTTTATGCTAAAAAGTCTCAATAAACTAGATATTGATGGAACATATCTCAAAATAATAAAAACTGTTTATGACAAACCCACAGCCAGTATCATACTGAATGGGCAAAAATTGAAAGCATTCCCTTTGAAATTTGGCACTAGACAAGGTTGCCCTCTCTCACCACTGCTATTCAATGTAGTATTGGAAATTCTAGCCAGAGCAATCAGGCAAGAAAAAGAAATAAAGGGTATTCAATTAGGAAAAGAGGAAGTCAAATTGTTTCTATTTGCAGATGACATGATTGTATATTTAGAAGACCCCATTGTCTCAGTCCAAAATCTCCTGAAACTGATAAGCAATTTCAGCAGTCTCAGGATACAAAATCAATGTGCAAAAATCACAAGCATTCCTATACAAAAATAATGGACTTAAAGAGAGCCAAATCAAGAACGAACTGCCATTCACAATTGCTACAAAGAGAATAAGATACCTAGGAATATAACTAACAAAGAATGTAAAGGACCTCTTCAAGGAAAACTACAAACCACTGCTCAACGAAATAAGAGAGGACAAAAACAGATGGAGAAATTCCATGATCATGGTTGGGAAGAATCAATATCGTGAAAATGGCCATACTGGCCAAAATAATTTATAGATTCAATGCTATCCCCATCAAGCTACCAATGACCTTCTTCACAGATCTGGAAAAAGCACCTTAAACTTCATATGGAACCAAAAGGGAGCCCACATAGCCCAGTCAATTCTAAGCAAAAAGAACAAAGCTGGAGGCATCTTGCTACCTGATTTCAAACAATACTACAAGGCTGCAGTAATCAAAGCAGCATGGTACTGGTACCAAAACAGAGATATAGACCAATGGAACAGAACAGAGGCTTCACAGGCAATGCCACACATCTACAACCATCTGATCTTTGACAAACCTGACAAAAACAAGCAATGGGGAAAGGATTCCCTGTTTAATAAATGGGGTTGGGAAAACTGGCTAGCATTGTGCAGAAAGCAGAAACTGGACCCCTTCCTGACACCTTACACTAAAATTAACTCTGGGTGGATTAAAGACTTAAACATAAGACCTAACACCATAAAAACCCTAGAAGAAAACCTAGGCAAAACCATTCAGGACATAGGCGTAGGCAAGGACTTCATGACTGAAACACCAAAAGCATTGGCAACACAAGCCAAAATAGACAAATGGGATCTAATTAAACTCCAGAACTTCTACACAGCAAAAGAAACAATCATTAGAGTGAATTGACAACCAATAGAATGGGAAAAAATTTTTACAATCTACCCATCTTACAAAAGGCTAATATCCAAAATCTGCAAAGAACTAAAACAGATTTACAAGAAAAAAACAAAGAAGCCCATTCAAAAGTGGGCAAAGTATATGAACAGACACTTTTCAAAAGAAGACATATATGAGGCCCAGAACATATGAAAAATACTCATTATCACTGGTCATTAGAGAAATGCAAATCAAACCACATTGAGATACCATCTCCCGCCACTTGGAATAGTGATCATTAAAAAATCTGGAGACAACAGATGCTGGAGAGGATGTGGAAAAATAGGAACACTTTTACACTTAGTGGGAGTGTAAATTAGTTCAACCATTGTGGAAGACAGTGTGGTGATTCCTCAAGGACCCAGAAATAGAAATTCCATTTGACCCAGCAATCCCATTACTGGATATATATCTAAAGTATTATAAATCATTCTATTATAAGGACACATATACACTAATGTTCATTGCAGCATTGTTTACAATAGCAAAGACTTGGAACCAACCCAAATGCCCATCGATGATAGACTGGACAGGGAAAATGTGGCACATATACACCATGGAATACTATGCAGCCATAAAAAGTGATGAGTTCGTGTCCTTTGTAGGGACATGGATGAACCTGGAAACCATCATTCTCAGCAAACTGACACAAGAACAGAAAATCAGACACCACATGTTCTCTCTCATAGGTGGATGTTGAACAATGA
Organism: Plecturocebus donacophilus; assembly: GCA_004027715.1. Classification (NCBI taxonomy): domain Eukaryota; kingdom Metazoa; phylum Chordata; class Mammalia; order Primates; family Pitheciidae; genus Plecturocebus; species Plecturocebus donacophilus. The sequence continues at coordinate 127,603 of PVKP010000851.1, read as the reverse complement.
GAACACATGGACACAGGGAGGGGAACATCACACACTGAGATCTGTTGGGGGGAACGAGGGGAGGGACAGCGGGGGGTGGGGAGTTGGGGAGGGATAACATGGGGAGAAATGCCAGATATAGGTGTTGGGGAGGAAGGCAGCAAATCACACTGCCATGTGTGTACCTATGCAACAATCCTGCATGTTCTTCATATGTACCCCAAAACCTAAAACTCAATAAAATATATATATATATATAAATAATAAAATAAAATATAATTTAAAAAGTTATAAACATACAAAAATGCTTTGTTGCATGCATTGTTACAGAGAGGCAAAGGAAATTTATGACACTGTCTTTTTATAAGTACAGTCAAGCAACTATGCTACAAATTTAAACTATGTAGATACAAGAAGATAATTAAAATGTAAGTCAAGAAATGACGTTATCTTATATTTCTAGCATCCTAGCAAATCTTTATTGAGAAGTTTGACAATTTTTATTTTCATAAGTATGCTTCTATAAAATTTCCACATACATATAACTACATCATTTATATTTAAATTATTCAAGTACGTAATGAGGACGATGGGAACTTAGAGGTGAATATTTGAGAACAGCATTTAATACTAAACATTTTAGTTTGGAGTTGTATGCTTACACTGGGTTACTCTATAAAATATTTATGGATTTTTGTCTTTTATCATAATTTGATCCTGTGATAGATAATGACACCACTGAACCCTGAAACTTGGAATACATCCAAAATGAAGGAAAAATTAATTCCACTTATTCTTGCCCCATTTTGGAAGCTCTGGCTGGGAGCCAGGAATATTCTCCAAACTGTGTTGAAACACAGGCAAGTGCCGGGCTGTGATGGTGACAGGAATGCAGTGTCCGCACTACCTTGTGTCCGTATCAGAGTTACTCACACCAAAATGATCAGTGATCACTCATTCCATTGTGGTGAATGGAGGTGACTTTTAAAGTGTTCTCCTAGTTGTTTCTTTAGATCTCATTTAGGAAAAATATTTGTAAAGCCAATCTCAATGTCAAAGAAACCTTTTTTCTCAGTTATTTTTGCCATTTTCAGGATCTGTAACGGCTCTTTTCCTGGTTTATTTGCCTTTTCACTGCTATTAGATACATATAAACACAATGAGATAGATATAAACACAATCCCAGGTTTGTGGACAGTAGTTCTATAAAATCCCTCATTCCTGGGCTAAGTCAAAGACAAAAAAATAATAGTTACATACTGTTCTTTGATAATTTGCTTTTTAAGTTTTATCAACAGAAGTAGCACTTCCGTTGAGCTTTTGACAATTTCTTTAACTATCAATTTTTGGCAGCCATTTATTTTCCTACTGTTTTGTTATAAAGATATAGGAAAATGCATTGTGTGAATTGATTTTTAGTTTTTATATGGATTTTTGTAATACTTAACCATTCGAAGAATTAAGGCATCCTATAAACAGCCCTAAGTCACATGATTTTAAGTATATTATTTTGTTTTCAAAAAACAGATTGGGCCCATTGCCTTAAAAATGGGCAAATGCTTATGTCTGAAAATGTTATATACCCTTGAAGGAGAGCCATAAGAAGTAAATTAAGCAGAACAAAGGGCAAGATAAGGTTTTAGTAATGTTGTAGGTACAAAAGGACAAAGTGCCCATTATTTGGAAATCATTCTTGATAGGATCATGCAGAAATACTGCTGCAAATGAAAGCCCCTCAGATAAGGCTCTTTGCGAAGAATGTGGCCCATAATATGGTTTGTTCAGAATAGACTAGTGCAAAAGTCCTTTGTAGGGAAGTAATTTTGCTGGATATAGACTAGCATGTGTAGGAAGAAATGTTGCATCAGTATCCTTGGTGGAAGAATGGCCCTGAAAGATGACCACGCCCTAATCCCTGGAACCTGTGAATATGTAACATTGCATGGCAAGGGAGGTTAGCATTGCAGATACAATTAAGGTTGCTATTCAGCTGATGGTGGAAGGTGCAGAGGAGCCTGGTTTGTCCTGTTGAGTCACATAAAATCAGTTTCCTAAATGATGAGAACCTTCCCTGGGCATGGCTGTACAAGATGGGCGATGGTGGGGGAAGGATCGGGGAGGACTCAACCTGCCATTACTGGCTTTGAAGATGAAGGTAGGAGGCCAGTAGCCAAGGATGCAGGGGCCTCTAGAAACTGGAAAAGGGAAGGAAACATTATCTGCCGGATCATCAAGGAAAGAATATAGGCCTGCTAATGGCCTGATATAGCCTGCCGAGGCCTTTGTGGACATTGTGACCTAAAGAACTGTAACGTACTAACCTCGTGTTGTTTTACATTACTAAGTCTGAGATAACCTTTTCCCCATCAGCAATAGAAACCTCACTGAGTAACGTAGAAGAGTCAGATCTTCCATATTGAATGGTTATTTCTCATCCATGAATAACATTTTGGATTTTCAGATATCGTATTCTCCTTCCCAAGAAATCTTTGTCTTCTTCCTTAGCCATCATGGGCCATCAGCCACTGTATCTGGGCTGGTCCATATTCTAAGCCTGTCTCAGAGCAGTTCAGTTCTTTCTTTCATTTCCCCTTCTATCCCTGACACTCTATATTTAACCAAGATTATGGAATCTGGCTCCTCACTGGTCTCCCTTAGCCAGTTGTCCACCTACTTTCTCCCATACATTAAATCTGGAGTCACAGAGTGGGATCCTAAAATCAACTTGATGATGTTAGCTCCCTAAAGTGAAAACTCCAGTAATTTCTCATTACCTATAGGATAAAGCCAATCTCCTTAAACTATGTTAAATCTCGTTTCCAGATTTTTATTCCTTCCCTGCGGTCTGTATCCTCACCTGATAGTTTTCCCACTCCTCATTTTATGTTATTGCTCAATTGAAATGTCACTTCTTCCAGAGACCTTCCTTGGCTTTCTCAGTAAAGACATTTTTGGCATTAATGATAGTTACTGCCTTGCCCTGGTGGGCAGTAAGGTTTACTTGTCCTCCAGTGGAGTCAAAGCACATAGTACACTGTCTGGCATAGGAGGAACACACAGTCTTTGTTTCAAAATTAAATGAATTAAATAAATAAGTGAATATTTATGGTTCCTGAATAACATTTTAATTTATTGTCTGTTAACTAATTGTAAAAGATTGTGAAAAGGGAGAAGTAAAAAAAACATGAGAAAATATGGTAAATACCATGTTTATGTATGTACCATATTTATATATATAAATAGTATATTTAATCATGTATATATTATTATCCTCTCAAATATAGTAGTGTTTTGGAGGATAATAATAGTACATTTATTTTGTGTGGGGTAATACCATGAGTTTTCTGTGTTGCGCCTATAAATGGTAAATAGGAAAGTTTAAACCATTCCAGATGCAAAAGAGCATCCAAGTAGACATTCCTTACCCAGGAAGACTTGGAGCCTTGCAAGTGGGGGAAACCCATCTGCTTGGATCCTAAGCATTTACTTTATATCCTGTCAATCACTCATACATGGGAGAAAAGATGGAATAAATTCTAATTTTGTAAATGGCTGATGTTTATAATTCTTGCTCCCTACTGGCTTGCAAATAATCATCTTTCAGTCCTGTTGAAAAATAAGCATTCCTTGTGGACAAAGATGTTTAAGTTATGCTTTCATATTGTGAATTAATTCTACGTACTTAAAAAATATCCAAAACAAACAGGAGTCTACAGATGACAAAACAAATCAAAGAGAAAAACACAAATTCACACAGCAAGACTCCAGTCCTCTGGTGAGCTCTCATTGATCTAAGGCTGCTCTGATCTCTTACAGCATGTAGCATCTGCACGCACAATTTAGCACCTAATTATAGAGCACCTTGTATCAGTAGCTATTGTGTTTCAGGTTCATATGCCATTTTTTCTAAGTTTAGATCAGTTTTTAAATTTTCAACAGACTGATGGAAATAATATAAACACCATGGATGTATTAAAATATGGGGACAGAAGATAGTACTTAGTAACTTTGAGGATGTCAGTTGGTGCTATCTACTCATCCATCTTCAGAAATAAAATTCCTTAGGAAAAGAGAATTAATACTGGAAGCTTGACTGTGAATGAAGGTTACTGCAATAGTTTTAGGAGTTGGCCTAATGCCAGGGCAGCCCCTCCCAAGTTGTGGTATGGTACACTGACGTGCAGTGGGTGAGCTAGTGTCCCTGTAGTTGGTCACCAAGGGTGGAGCAAACAAAGAAACACATTTTATACCTTGCAATATTTCTTATCAGTAAACTTAAAATCAGCATATGTCATAAATACGGGAGTCAACATAGAGCCAATACTATGTCTATGAAAACTTTTGCATGATGAATAAAATCTAGGAATAAATAACCCTAGTGTTAGAATAACAACATTTGCAAGTAATTTCATAGGTGTCAAAAGCCAATATGATTGGTTGATGGACTGATCACTCTATTAGTTTTCTAGGGCTGTATCAAATTGCCACAATCTGAGTGGCCTAGAACAACAGAAATTTACATTCTGTTCTGGAGGTCAGAAGTCCGAAATCAAGGTGTCAGCAGTGCCTTGCTCTCTCTGCAGGTGCTAAGGAAAGATCTACAGGCCCCTTTCCAGCTTCTGGTAGTTCCTGGGCTGGTGGTAGCATCACTCCAGTGTTCCCATGGTGTTCTGCCTGTGCACATGACTGTGTCCATATTTCCCTTTTTCAGAAAGACATCTGTTGTATTGGTTTAGAAGCTCACCCTACTCCAGTATGACCACATCTTAACTGATTACATTTGCAACAATCCCATTTCCAAATAGGATCACATTCTGAGGTATTGAGGGTTAGGACTTCAACATATGAATTTTGGCGGGACACAGTTTATCCTGTAACCAGTACTGTGTGTAACATTATGGAAGTCATCAAGGATGACTTCACGGTTTTTGGGCTGAGTTACTAGAGGAACAGAATTGCCATTTCCTGAGAAAGGGAAAATGGAAAGGATCAAGGAGGCGGAACAGATCATACATGGGGCCTCAGAGAGACCCACCTTGTTGGGCCCATATGAAGAGTGGACATTTATAGTAAGTCTGAGGAGCCCCATGAACCAATAGCACAACAAACAATAAAATATTTATCTAGTTCTCTATCTCTGGAAATCGACGTCAATACCTTAGTGTCCATTGTATGTAAAAAATTATGAAAATTGATTGCATTAGAATTTTTAGCCATCTAAAGCATTTCTAATTTTACTTAAAATGCATCCCTGGGAAATCATGATATGTATTAGAGAGTTCTGCAAATGTAGACTTTTTTTCTCCCTGAATAAATGTAGCTTCTGCCTTTTATCCCTGAGTTAGTTTATCATTTTAAGCCTTTTTTGGCAAGAGTTTATTGGCTGTGAATGGAGTCTGGCAAGGAAGCTTTCCTTAGGGAAAGAGGAAATGGAAGCAGAATAGAAGCATTGTGCGCTGCTAGAATATTTTTCTTTTAAGAGGACATTGCTGTTTTATTGGAGGAAGTAACCATGGAATTTGATAATTAAAAGAAAGAATCAGTAAGATTCTAGGTGACAAGAAGTGTAATTTTATAAAAAGCCATGTGAAGCATGAATAATATCTTGAACACTCAATTCATCGGCCTTCATGTGCTTCCTCTTAGACCCCTGCTGTACTGGTATTTAAATGTTTGAAAGCTTTCATGCTTGCACAAAAATATACGGGGAAGGAGCATCTCAGTACTTTTTTTCTTTCTTATATTTGCAGACCATGTTAATGAAATATTCATGCATTCATTGATTTAACCAATACTTTTGAATTATTTAAAAATTGAAAGCAAAACATAAGCCTCAGAACTAGTTTTGCTAGTTAAAAATTTGTGCTAACAATCACTAATGATGGATTTTTGTGACATACACACATTTAGACAGTTTTAAAAATATATGTGTGTGTGTATTTTAAAGAAAATTGTGTCTCAATATCTAAATCAGTCAGCATTGCCTGACAGTTTTTGAGGGTAGAACATTGCAATAATTATTATCAGTTTTTCCTAACTGTGTAATTAGAGCATTGGGTTTGGCAGGCATTCTGTCATTTAAACTGATTATCATTGGAGAATAAAAACTTTGAGACCGCGTGGTCTAGGGAAAAGAGAATTGATGGTGAGAAATTCTGGTTTCGTTCCCAGAGTTAGAATAGTTCCATCATATGACTTGGAGAGCAAGTCAATTAATTCTATTTGTGGAATGTTAAATGCAGTCACCCACTTTCTTGGCATGGCATCCACATCTTTGATCCTGTTTGACCAGCGTGAAACCAGTATAACTGCATTTTGTTTGCCTAAAGTATCTGATTAGTTAGAATAGCTATTGACTTTGCCTTTCTCAACACTCAGAAAATAGGCAGAGATGGGGAAGATGAAATTCTGAAGACTGATATTGATACTACCTAAGAAAGATTATGGATCCCCAAGTTTAGCAGTAATGAATTGATAGGATAAATGTTAATTCTGAGGCAAGAAAGAGCTCAATGCCCAAAATGCATTATTGTGAACCAGTTTCATAGGAAAATTATGTTGGAGATTATGCTAGTGTTTCTTTGTTCCAGGAAATTGTGTTTCTGTGGCAACGTTTGCGAAATACATTATCAAATATATTTAACAGTGAAAATTGTACCCGTTACCTAGTGAATTGATGAGCACCTGATACACTTTTAATAAATCTTCAACATAATTAGTCATCATGGCATTTATTCTCAGACCCCTTTGGCCATTTCCTTCCATTTGTTCTAACCGGTGTGCACATCAGAACATGTTCTTGCTTTCATACCAGCTCAGATAACATTTGGTTTAATATCAGCATTTTCTTGTTGCACTGTCTTCTTCTTGGTTTGCTTCTTTGACAACCTGAACCTCTAAGTTATTTCATGGCTCTGATCCATGAGACAGCCTCTGCCCATACCCCGCAGGCTGCTGTAACAAAGTATGACCAACTATGTGGTTTAAAATAACTGAAATGTATTATCTGACCCTTTTAGAGGTTAGAAATTTGAAATCAGAGTATTGGCACAGCCATGTTCCCTCTGACTCCTCTAGAGGAGGATTCATGCCTCTTCCAGCTCCTGGTAACCCCAGGCATTGCTTGCTTGTAGATATGTTGCTCCACTGTCTGCCTGCGTCTTCCCATGGTGTTCTCCCAGGGTGCCAGTGTCTCATATCATCTTCTCTCTTTTTTTAAGGACTCCAGTTCTATTGGATTTGGCCCATCCCACCTCAGTGTAACCTTGTTTGAACTAGTTATATCTGCCAAAATCCCATTTCTAAATAAGATCATGTTCACAGGTACTGGGAAATTAAGCCCTCAATGTATCTATTTGGAGGATACAGTTCATTCTGTGACACTTGCTATGTGGCTCCTGGCCCTACGACATGGTGCTTATTCACTGTCAGATTGTCCTAGGGTCTGTATCTAACTTTTGATCTTGAAAATAAATGCCAATTTATTTTCAAAGGACTACCTGTAAGCATTTCTTTTATGAGTGATATTTGTAGATTTCCTGTGTAAACCCTATGCATCACTCAACATGCAGAGACATAGGCTGACATATTCAAAGACGCAAATGTTCATATTCACATTCATCAAGAAAAATTAACACATCACTACTTGTAGAAGATCTTGTGTGCCCTAGCCGCTCTGTGCACATTACCTCATTCAGCCATTACAGCAGCATATAAAGTAGGAATTATGTTCATTTGACAAAGGAAGAGAGCATCGATTTAAACTTACATAGTCCTGGGACGTATCACGTCGGACTCAAAAGCCCATCTTAATCTACATCTCTTATTTTTTGGGACAGAGTCTCTCTCTCGTTGCCCAGGCTGGAGTGCAGTGGCATGATCTTGGCTCACTGCAACCTCTACTTCCCGGGTTCAAGCAATTTTCCTGCCTCAGTCTCTCAAGTAGCTGGGATTACAGGCTCCCGCCACGAGACTCAGCTAATTTTTGTACTTTTAGTAGAGACAGGGTTTTACCATGTTGGCCAGGCTGGTCTCAAACTCTTAACTTTAGGTGATCCGCCCACCTCTTCCTCCCAAAATGTTGGGATTACAGGCATGAAACCCCCACACTCAGCCTTAATCTATGTCTCTATGACATTGTCAGTCAACTCAGAGGGCTCCAGGACTGCATATTGAAATGTTCTTCTAAGGAAGGGCGACAAACATATGGCAGGCACTAAGTGGCTGAAACTTAATATGGAGTCGGGGATAATGGAAAGACTGACAAAGGAATGACATGATGCATTTCATATTGGTTAACCAGAGAAAGATTGTTTTTCAGCAATTTAATTTTTAGATAAGCAATACAGGATACCCCAGTACCCTGGCCAGAAGTGAAAATCGGTAAATGAAGTGATAGGTCCTAAACACTGGTGCAAAAACTCTAAATAAAATTTAATCCTCTGATCATAAAAGCGAATCATAGCAAAATGTATTTTATTGCAGATATGCAAGGATGGCTCCATATTAGAAAAGTCATGAATGAAAATTAGTACATTAACACCAGTCAGAAGAAAGGCTTTCTGGTCATCTCAACAGATGTCTGAAATACATTTGATAATGTGTAATACCAAATCATGGTTAAAAAATAAGTCTCATAGCAGAATAAAATAAAAGGAATGTCTTAAACTTGTAAAGGAGTTATCAATCAGAATATTATGTTCAGTAGTGAAATATGAGAAGTATTTTAATTAAAATCTGGAATGTTATGCTTTGTAACACTTGGAATATTCAACATTATATTTGAGATACTAGGCAAATCTAAATATGGCAGGGGTAAAAGGATAGGGAAGCAAGAAATATGCCATTATTTGTACACTTTATAGTGCATATACCCAGAAAACCCAAGGGAGTAACTGAGAAGCTATTATAACTAATGAAAATTAGTCCATTAAGGTATTCAGATCAAATCTCAAAATATAAAAATCAATCGCTTTCCTCTATACCAGCCATAAATAACTAGAAAATATAATAGAAAATGTATTCTTACTCTCAGGAACAATAAAATGATAAGATGCATAAATAAATTCCTAATAAAAGTATACAGATTTTTTTGGAGATAATTACAAATTTCATAGAAGCCCATAAAGAAGATCAGGATAAAAGGAGACAGTAGAAGGTTTGTGAATGGGAAGGCAAGAGAGAATTACTCCTAATCAACAGATTTAATGCTCTCCCACTCCAAACTCCAAACAAGATTTTTTAGGAGTGACAAAAAATGGATTCAGAAAGGTCACATGAAAATGTAAGTGAACAAAATAATCCAAGATAATTTACAAAATAATAATGTTAGTAAGACAACGTATACATGGGTACCGTTCTGGTTTTTATTTATATGGATTGCATATTAAGCTCTTAAACAATAATACAACTAGAAATAGACTTCTACATATGTGAGAATTTCATATATAAGAGAGAGAAGCAGAGGAGACTTTTTCAATCAGTGCTGTTGTCTTAATGTGATATTTTTGACTGTTTATATGGAAAAGTAATGTAATATTAGATTTTCATCTTCCCACTAAAAACATAAATTCTGAGTTGATTAAAGGCCCTAAATGGTTAAAAAGTATAAAATATTAGGTAAAGTTATGATAATTTGCCCTTTGCTGGAGTGAACACAGCCCTCTTACAGATTTGAGGACAGGACTGGGGGTCCTTAGCACACTGTCTTGTGCAAAAAATTATTAGTCTGATTTAATGTTGATGTGTAGGAATAACTTTAATAGCCAAATTGTGAAAGTGTTTAGTTATGAATATTATGATACATATTTTTTTAAGTTTTACTTTAAAAAATTTTAACCAGAGTTGTTTTAAGGCTACAGTTGGTCAAACTGAGCAGTACTAACTAGAATTAAAAATTAGGTGTGATCATTAGGTAATGAGTTCTGTTTTGAAATCTTCTTAAAAAACACTTTTAGGGCCAGGTGCAGTGGCTCATGCCTGTAATCCCTGCACTTTGGGAGACCTAGGCGGGGGGATCATGAAGTCAGGAGATCAAGACCATCCTGGCCAACATGGTGAAACCCTGTCTCTACTAAAAATACAAAAGTTAGCTGGGCGTGGTGGTGTGTGCCTGTAATCCCAGCTACTTGGAAGGCTGAGGCAGGAGAATTACTTGAACCAGGAAGTCACAGGTTGCAGTGAGCAGAGAATGCACCACTGCACTCCAGCCTGGATGACAGAGCAAGACTCCGTCTCAAAATAAATAAATAAAAATTAAAAAACACTTTTAAATATCATTTTATCAATGAAATATCATTGGATTTTAAGCATATATTCTTCCAAAGCAGTAAACTTAAATGGAGCAATATTCTACACATGAATATCTACTGTGTATTTGTTGGAAAATCAGTGTTAATTTATATGGTCCTGTCAATACATATTCATTTATTTGCACTTCCCAGTAAAAGTACATTAAAAACTGAACACAGTCTCCCTAGGGAATAGAAACGTTCCCTCAACTGAATGCAACTCTATTTTACCTTTACCTGTTAAAAGCTCAAGAATAAGTGTACTAAGTAATCCGTATTATTTAGGCATGGATATACACACATGTGTCCACACACATGGACATACCCATCCAGAATCCTTTATTAAATTTTGGGAATGTATGTAAAGTTCAGTGATTTCCAATATAACCGGACAAGTATTTCAAATGGAGTGTCAGTAATACTTTTTGTTAATTAAAAAATCTTAAAATGCTCTAAATGCAATCTACTAAGAAATAAAAAGTTAACTTTACAAATGCTGTACATAATAAGTACATCAGTTGCAGGTAGATTAGTCGTAACTAAAGGGACTACTTCCTGATGTGGCTATGGTGGCTAAATATATTGGCATGTAAATGATTCTCTAGAAAAGTGGCTGAAATACAGTTTTTAATAAATCATGCATTACAGTTATTAGTGTTGTTGCATTTATTTTACCTATGATTTATGTTCACTTTCAAATCTTGCTGAGTTGTTAACATAATTGGAAGCATTTAGTATATCTTGATTATGAAGAGACTGTCCAATTTAGTTGTACACATGCATAACAATTTTGCTTAGCTCTGTTTGTTCAGATTATTATGTAAAGATACCATTGCTTAAATTAAGAAAATTTATTGGTACTAATAAAGACTTGTTTTCCCCCAACCCCTACATTTTAGGGACTTTAATAACTTGTCCACTATCGCATAGTCCAGAAGTTTTTACATTAGGATCATGGGATCATTCCATCCACAGCATCACAAACATACTCCCAACTCCAGGTCTGGAGTATGTTACCTAACTTTCTGATAATATGTGACCTTATTGTTTAAACACTTTTGCATCTTTGTGGAGGCCAAGCTTTTAGGAAGGTAGAGTCCCTTCCTCTGACATTTTCATATGCTTATTTCTGTCCCCACAACTCTATTCCAGAAAATGTTGTGACTAAAATAAAAGTGTCGGTAAACCCTAGAATTTCTCCAGAAACTACAAGCTCAGTATGTTAGCACAGTGTGAGAACTTTGGATAATTCAAGATAAATATGTATTCACAGAAATGATTAAAAAGAAAAAACTAAAGGGGAGAGATCTTCAGGAAAAATTCATCTTATCCTTCAATTCAGTTTCATTTGTCCAAAATAAGCTACTAACTTTGTTTAATGATCCTACCATAGGTTCACATTTCTTTGTCATTTTTGTTCTGTCTAGCATCTGAAAACATTTTATCTTCCCATCTTGCTCCAGCCTTTCCTAATTTTAGGGAAGAATTGAATTATCAATAACAATCAATTTTCAGAACAATTTCTGTAGAAAATCAGTAGCATTTCGTTTTCTGGGTTAGATACCTAGGGAATTAAGGTGTAATGCTTTATTTATAACCACCTCAATGATTTATCTGACAGAGAGCATCTTGGGAAACTGCATCACTTTAAAAAGTGTTAATAAATTAATAGAGTAACAGAAAGAAGTCTCTAGGAAATATGCAAATTGAAGATTTCCTTTCTGAGAGGGCAGTCTTACACCTTACTTTTCTAAAATGGAATTATAACAGCTGTGGAAGTGAATTGTGATTACTGAGAAGGAAAAAAGCAGCCCCTGTCCTCTGCCAGCTGGCCTGGTCCTCTGAGCAGCTCCTGTCATTGCTGTGAGTTGGCTGGGTACCCAGAGATGACTCTTCTGCTGCACTGTTACATGCACCCACTTGCAGAATGGGGGTCTGGTCGAATAGGGTGAGGTGAGCCATGCACTCAGCACTGGTCTGGGCACCCAGGAAGCGCTGCGGGTGCAGTTAGTGAGAGTGACAGCAGCAGCAATGTGACCCCCCCCTCCATGACTGCCCCAGGCACTGGCTTTCCATCCCAAGGGGCTGACTCATGCAGAGTCTGTTCATGCAACAGGTCAGTTCCCCTCCATGGCTGGCATCCAGACCCAGAAAGGCACTCAAGTTCAAACACCCGGTCCTGATAATACTGATATTTCACTCCCTTCCCTGTGGAGAAGTTTTGTTAAAGTTGGGGAGGATGCTAGTAGCCCACCCCCTAAACTCTACCATCATACTTATTTCCCCAAGGTAAATTTTGATTCTAATTTTGAAGACTTTTTCTTTCCCCACTATTTAACCTGCAAGTTTGGGATACTCCTATACATTCTGTTTTACAGTTTCCTCTTTTCCCACATTAACAATATGTTAGTAGCATATTTCCATCTCATGCTTGCTTCCTACTGTGTTGAATAGTGTAGATTTATTTTGATAGAACATGTATTACACAGGCCAGGTACAGTAGCTCATGCCTGTAATCCCAGCACTTTGGGAGGCTGAGGTGGGCGGATCACCTGGGAGTTCAAGACCAGCGTGACCAAAAATGGGGAAACCCTGTCTCTACTAAAAATACAAAATTAGCCAGGTGTGGTGTCACATGCCTGTAATCCCACCTTCTTGGGAGGCTGAGGCAGGAGAATCACTTGAGCCTAGGAGGCAGAGGTTGTGCTACATCCAATTCATATTTTATTCACTTTAAACTGGAACTTAGTTTTTTAAAAAATAACTTTATATTTCATGTTCAAGTTACTGAAAAGTATTTTTAAATGCTTATTTTGTTCAAAAATCCAAATTAGCCTTTCTTTACTCCAGCCATCATTATTCATGGTATTTCTTTTTAAAATGTATACCTGTCTTGTTTCCAAAGAGATGGCTTGCAAAATAACTAATGACTATTTTTGACCAACACACTATCATCCTCATCTAGGTAAATGTGAATACTATAAAATTGGGATACATTAATTATATTTCACTGTATTGTAATTACCAATATAGATAATAATAATTTGTGTTTCGATGTGAGGAAAAAGCCTATGTATAAATTATTGTGATGAAGAACTCTAATCAAGGGGAATTTTTTATTTTTACATTGTGTGCACATATGAGCAAGATAGTTATATGTATAGTCACTTAAGTTGCAAAAACAGTAGAAGAAAACTGTGGTGCAAATTATCCTCATATTATCTATTGCTGCATAACAAATTAGCACAAAGTTAATGGTTATAACAATGCCTATTATCTCACAATTTCCGAAGGTCAGCAGTCCAGGCTTGACTTAGTTGGTCCTCTGCTTAGGGTTTCATTAGACTGAAATCAAGGTGTTGACCACTTGTGGTCTCATCTGCAGGCTCAACTTGGGAGTGACCCACTTATGTCTGAGCTGTCTCAGATTGTTGGCAGAATTCCTTTCCTGTTGGTGGTTGAATTCATGGGGTTTGCTTCTTCTAAGCCAGCAATGAAAACATCTGCAACTTTGAGTTTTTAATCTCTAGACACTTTTTAAAATGAGTTCACCTGATTAAATCAGGCTCAGGAGTATAAATTTCCTTTTGATTAACTGGAAGTCAGTTTCTTAGTGACCTTAATTCTACCTGGAAAAATCCCCTTGCCTCTGATAACATAGTCTAATCAATGGAATGATATCCCATTATAGTTATAGATCTTTTCCACATCTGTGGATAAGGGGATAATAAAAGGATATGGATCACAGAGGGGTCATTTTAGAGTTTTGCCTATCACATCCCCCTCCCCAAGGAAAACCTCCTATAATCAGTTACCACTGATATTGTTTGAGTCACTAATATGTGACAGATCCCATATTATTTTCATCTGTTTACCATTTAAATCAAGTTATTTTTCACAAGATTTTAACATTTTACCTTTTTTCATTTATCTTACATTATCCATTTGAATTCCATGAACATGAATTGATGAGATGTCTGTGTGTTTCAACTACTGTTATCATTTTCTATAGCTTATGCCATTTTTAATGGGACAACAATAGCTCTTTTATTTTATTTTATTTTATTTTTTTATGAGAGAAAGAGGAAGAGATTTTAGAAAAAGAGAGAAAAGGAGAAAGAAACAGCAAAAGAAAGAAAAAATGAAAGAGAAAGAAAGAGGAAGAGATTTTAGAAAAAGAGAGAAAAGGAGAAAGAAACAGCAAAAGAGAGAAAAAAAAGTATGAAAGAGAGAAAGAAAGAGGAAGAGAAAGAGGGAGAGAGAATGGGATTCTTGTTTTATTGCCTGGGCTAGAATACAACAATAGCTCTTTTACAGCATCCAGTTTGTATTTGTCCACTGATCACAATGAAGAGTCAGCTTATTCATTAGTGCATTCTGTAAGCGGTTGTTGTTTTTGTTCTGCTTTGTTTTGCGACAACTTTGTGGAGGTAGTTTGTGGTCCATCTACTGTACATGGCTGGGACACCACCTCTATAGGGTGGTTCACAGGTCTACTCTCTGACTCTTTTTACTTTCCTGCTAAGTGATCTTTCACCCAGGGTGCCATGGAGAGACACCGGTGTTGTCCTGAAGAGGAGACAAGCAGCACAAGTAGTCAGGGCCTTGCGTCCTCCCCTGATAGCTCTGGGAAGGAAAGTAGGAATTATGCCATCTGCTCCATATCTAAAAACTGTTACCCTAGAGAATTTCCTAGTTGGTGTGCCTCCACGGGGAAAGAGGAAGGCAGACAAAAGAAGTTTCTCCTCCATTGCATATAGATATTCTGTATGCCGCAGACTTGCTTATGATCTCCACTGGCCACTGTCAAATATGCACTATTATTTCATCTTGTCAGCTCTTGCCATTTGCTACCTGAAATTATGTCATCTGTTCTCTACCTAAAAACCATTGTGAAAAACCAAGTTCAGTTTTGGTGCTGGTCTAGTAGATATTGGAGAATGTGGCTGACAGCTGTGTCCCAGAGGGAATCCTGATGTGGAAGCACACACATGGCTAGACCAACCCACTGAGGATGCCTTTGGTCAATTTAATAAATTATGAAGAGGGGCAAGGGAGAGGCAGATTCCTGACCAGTAGGGTGCAGGGGAATGGGTTTTAGATATAGAGCAGATGTCATAATTGCAGGTAGCAAATGGGAAGAGCTGCCAAGGTGAAATAACAGATAACAGTGCATATTTGACAGTTGTCAGTGGAGGTCATGAGCAAGTCTGCAGTATGCTGAATATCTCTATGCAATGGACTCATACCAACTAGGAAATTCTTCTGCATTCTCTTGGCTCCTTCACTCATCTCTCCTTATGGTGACTTGGGAGCCTGGGAGAAAGAGCTGGACACATGTGATTTGACCCCTCTGTTCTCTTTGGGATCTGTCTCTCATGAGCCCTTTCTTAATTTATTAAGTTGACCAAAAGCAGCCTCAGTAGGTTGTTCTAGCCATGCAGGTGCTGCAGCATCCTGATTCCCTCTGGGCCACAGCTGTAAGCCACCTTCTCCACTGTCTACTAGACCAGCACCGAGAGTGAACTTGTTGTATACTTTCATCTGAATCCTTTCTGAATCTCTTACTTGGTTCTAACTTGAGCAGTGAACATGAGTGTGATTATTGACTTAGTCCCCGAAAATATTCACATCACAGATTTGGAGAATTGACTATAATCGTGTAAAAGATAGATCAACATGTAGATAAGAAATTAAATCTCAGTCTCATAATGGAATAGGATAATAGGTTGTGTGAAAGATACGCAGCTTTTCACAGTGAACCCAGATGGTTGAATCAGGAGCAAGCAAATAGATTCTTTTGGAATGCTAATTGAAATAGATTCATGGTAGTGGTATGTAACCATTATTAAACTATTCTAGCACCAGTTAACAAAGGATGAGACTTCACAGCAAAAACATACATTTATGAAGCCTTGTTTTATACCTCCATGTGGGCTCCAGGTACGTATGGATGGAGTTTACATAATAGGTCCTCTTCTCAGACCTTTATTGCCCTCATGAGTGTGCTTCCCAATATCGATAATTTAGGTTTAATTCTCCTTCTATCTCATTTTCTTAAAAGTTTCAAATGTAGTAAGTTTACAAAAGGTCAGTTTCTTTTGTTTTTACTGTTTAGTAGAACAGTGGTTTTCAAGCATTGTTGCATATTAAAATTATCTCCCTAAATCTAAACCACACCCCAACCTAATTGCGTTAGTATCTCTTGGGAACTGTATTAGTTTATTTTCATACTCTTATGTAGAAATACCCAAGACTGAGTAATTTATAAAGAAAATGAGCTTCAGTGACTCACAAATCCAAATGGCTGGGGAGGCCTCACAATTATGGTAGAAGATGAAGGAGGAACAAAGGCACATCTTACATGATGGCAGACAAAAGAGTCTGTGTAAACATCGGATCTCGTGAAACTTACTTTCACAAGAATAGCACGGGAAAGCCCTGCATGCATGATTCAATTATCTCCCACTGGGTCCCTCCCATGACATGGAGGGATTATGGGGACTACAATTCAAGATGAGATTTGGATGGAGACACAGCCAAACCTTATCAAGAATGAGGGACCCAGGTTTCAATATATTTTTTGGAAACTCTAGATGATGCTCAAGTATAGGCAAATTTAAAAATCATTGTAGCTATAATTTAAAATTAGTGCATTACAGGTAGTATTTATAAATTAGATGATAGGTCGAAAATACACAGAGAGAAGATCAAATGGGTAATTGTGATGCACTTGAGTGTAATTCAGTGTGGAAACATTCAAAGAAGAAAAGATTAGAAACGAAATGTTTATTTTACCTGGTTCAGAGTTGAGGAGTCATTTGCAACCGTGTAAATCATGCATTGTGTAAATTATCAGTAACAAAAAACAAAAACGGAGTTTTGCTCTTGTATATGGTTCTTCATTTCAAAGCCTGTCTTAACAGAGGTTGTATTCAAAGAACATCATGCAGTTTTATCAAACATTCTTCAAATTATAAATTCTATTGCAGAAAGACAGTTGAAGGCAATAAAAAGCAAACGCCAGACTCCTGAGGGAAAGGAATTCCCGACATCTGATTATAAGCTTCCTTAAGGGCAGACAGAGGCTGGCTTCCTCAGAAACCTCATACTTCTTTGTGACTTGGCTAAACTCAGCATTCAGAAAATGATTGTGTTAGGGAATTGATAGATTAGCACACCATCATGGAAAATCGCAGCATGAAGTTGGAGAGGCATAAGCTTTCTATTTTTTTAATTGAGCTGGGCTGGAGCTCAATTTTAGTTCCACCTAACAATCGCTCCTCTGTCAATTGGATTAGTGTTCTCTCTCTCATTTGCTTGCTGGGGGGTGAGATAGTATTTGCCAAACCCTTAGTGACTAGCAGCAACAGGTGTGTGTTAATGATAGTTTTTCTCTTCCATGCCTATCTTGAAAACAGTTTACCAGTGTATTTCATTAAAGCAGTGCCTTTCAAAGGGAAGTAAAGTAGTTGGCTTGGAACAAAGGTTAAGGAGATTATGATATTTAAATCTGAAGGAAAGGGAGAGCACTTTACTGGGTAAAGAAATTCTTATAGAACTCCATGGTCCTGAGCAGGCTACTTTACTTATTTTGCACCCAACACTGACATAGCTTGCCAGCTTGCAGTGGCTCCTTGGATCACCTGTGGTGTCAAAGCGTTACCTATATTAAGCATCATCAGCTTCAGCTTTGGGTGTCACCTCTATTACTCTAGAGAATCCTGGGCCAGCCTCTCTACCCTTCTCATCTTCCTCCTTGTAGGATCCAGCGAGAAAAATGTCTGTATACTGGGGATGTGGTTCTAGGGATCTTCTAGTTGCTGGATGTGGGAATGGGGGTCCCTGGATTCAATCCCATTCTAGCTTCAGATGCCTACTAGCTGTGGAGTAGAGCTAAGTGCAGGTAAGAACTACCATTTCAGCATGTCCCCCATAGCCTCTGCAGTCTCCAGGTGAGAGGGCAGAGGATGATGTGAGGTAGCAGAGTTCACTGCGGGCAGAAGCCATCCCTCCAGTCTTTCTATGTCGTGACAAACACCGGCAAAATTGGGAGACCACATGGAGTGGAGGATGGCATCTGCTTCTTAGGCTTACTGAAATTGGCTGTGGGGAGGATGTGGTGAGGTGGCTGGCAGTGCATTGAATTCCTGATTTCTGAGAGGCATTTCTGGGGGATTCTTAAAGGAAACTTTTAATCTTAGAACAGTTTTAGATTTTCATAATTACTGAGAAGATGGTACAGAGAATTCCCATATGACTCTCAACCACTTTCCTCCATTATTAAAGTTTGCATTCACATGGTACCTTTGCCATGATTAATGAGCCAATATTAATACATTATCAAGTATAGCCTATAGTTCATTCAGATTTCCTCAGTGTTTCTCCAATATCCTTTTCCTTTTCCAGATCCCATTCAGGATACCACATTACATTTAGGTTATGTCTCCCTAGGATTTTTCGTAGCTGTGACAGTTTCTCAGACTTTGCTTGCTTTTGATGACCTTGACAGTTTTGGGGAGTACTGGTCTAGCATATTGTAGAATATCTCTTAACTAGGATTTTTTAGTTTTTCCACACGATTCGATTGGGATTATAGGTTTAGAGGAAAAGACCACAGAGTAAAGTACCGTTCTTGTATTATGGGCTCAACCTGTCAAGCATGGCTCATTGCTGATGATGCTGATGACGTCACCTGGCTGGAGTGGCTGATGTGAATCACCTGGAGAACTTGTTGACACTTCAAAACCTGAGATCTGGAAATTTTGTTTCTAAAACTGAAAGAGATCACAGGTAGTTTGAGACAAGTTGTGCAACAAGTGGCACACAGTACATACTTAAGATTGATTGGTCCAAAAAATATTTCATTCTGGGACTACGTTGATCCAAATACCAGGTGCAAAAACTCAAAAGTTTACAGAATAGATCAACAGTTCTCAAGAACATTTAGATATCTCAGAATCACCTGGGAGAGCTAATAAGGAATACAGGGACCTAATGTTATTTAGAGAGCCAGGCCTGGATATTTTTATTTTTTACCAGTTTTCCTGGGAAAATCTGACAGGACCAGTGTTCAATAACTAAAAGTAAAGATGTTGGATGTAGAAGAATTTTGCTGTGAGGAGATGCTTGCTGCTTTTGCCTAGCAAGCATCCATTTCCCCTGCTTCAGGCACAGTCCCCAGTATTTATTAGAGAAACCCCCCTGCCCCATTTCCCAAATTTTATGCTGGCCTCTGTCTAAGATTCAGGAGTCGGGCTTTTCCACAAGCCTGGCCACTCAAGCTCCTCCACCATCCAGGTCTCAGAATTCCATCCAGGGCTGAAAACAACAAAATCAGCCTCATTAACTGAAGTTAAGTAGATGAATGGGAAGTATGAATATAAACATTGAATCTAATAAACTCAATAAATTAAATGTTGACATGTGAAATACTAAGGTAAATATGACTCAAGAAGTGTTTTATAAGCATTAGTCAGTGAACTTTGATGGTTCTAGTTATGGGCAAAATGCCATCTTTGGAGGAATGATAGACGGCCATTGTTAATTGTGTACAAATGTCCTGTTTATTGAGGAGTAAGTGATTCATTTGTAGCCGAAAGGCAACTTTACATGCCAAGAGCTGTTTCATTATATTTTGCTCATTTGAGGGTCAATTATGGTAATATATTTAAACAATTTATGAAGTATATTAAAACAGAAATTGAAAGTGAGAACTTGCTTATACAATTATTTATTTGAAATAGAAAATGTCATGAGTATTATGTATTTGTTGAGAATTACTTAACGAGTATTTTTAACAAGAAGTCAGCTCATAGATTATACTTCTTGAAACTCTGGATTTTCTCATACTGTTTTTATTAGGAGCATGGATATCCAGTAGTATAACTTGCCTGATTATTTATTGCAGGATGCTTCCTACTTCTCAAGGGATTATAAAATTTTTCACTTATTTTTATTATTATTAAGGACTTGTAAATATAGAATGTTTAACAATAAAATATTTCTATCTTCTGGTGATCAATATTATGCCTTTAAAAAATAATTTTGTTTTTTAAAAGTAATTTTTATTTGCTATGTTAATAACTTGGGAATATATACCTGCGATAAAGCATCACATAATAGCTATAATCAGATATATTCTGGGTGGAAATCCCAGATCAGTTGCTCAGAGCTGTTTGTGAGATTGAGGCTATTAATGAATATTTCTGAGTCTCAGTGTTCCCATGTATAAAATAATTGGGATTTGTAATATTATATTTCTCATTATATGGATAAAAATAATATATGCAGTAAGCCCAGCAAATAGTATTTATTCAAATAATGATAGCTGTTTTACAGCCTTGTAGACTGCATCTATTACTCATCCCTGTCTCTGACCCTCCACACACTAGCACTCACAGTAGAGGTTTATGGATAGAAGTACAATGAACAGAAAATGTGATTTTATACGCACTGTTGTTGGGTATTTTTGGGAGGCTGGCTATTCTAACTCCTTGTCTTCAGCATCCCTTGTCTCATTCACTGGCTGATGACTGAGAGGTCCCCCCCTCTGCTTTCAGTGTTCACTGCCTGAAGTCCTCTGTGACCACAGAAGGATTCCCTACTACGGGATTCTGCCCCTGCCGTTGTTCCCTAGGTGTATTTGTTTCCTACCCCTGTTGTAACCAACTACCACAAACTGAGTGGTGTACATGAGAAATTTATTCTCTTGCCATTCTGGGGACTGGAAGATCTAAACCCAAATGTCAGAAGGACCACCCGTGCTCCCTCTGAAGGTGCTAGGAAAGAATCCTCCCTGGCCTCTTCCACCTTCTCTTGATTGCCAGCAATCCTTGGAGTTGGCTCATGGCAGGATGCTCCACCCTCTGCCTGTATCTTCATATGACCATCTTCTGTGTGGGTGTGTCTGTATCCAGATTCCCCTCTTCTTATAAGGACCCTAGTCTTTGTATTAGCACCACTTTGATCCAACATGATCTTATTTTGACTTGATTGTATCTGCAAAGACTCTATTTACAAATAAGGTCACATTCACAGATGCCAGTGGACATAAATTTCAGGGGTGTGTTATTCATCCCAGTGCCCCAGGGCTGCAGACACGTGCTCTATTCATAGTCCCTTCTGGGGCCCAGAGCTTTGCTCCTTTGACCCCTCCGAAAGCAGCAGCACCCATGAGAGCAACCACAGCCCTCCCTGAGTTCTGCAGGAAGGGGAAAGACCCAGCTCTCCTTGTGATATTATGCCCTTCAATTCAACAGGGGAAAGCTGTAAATACTCCAAGGGGAAATACTTGACAAGGTAAAGTGATCTCCATTAGCAAGAGAGTTGGGGACAGTGCACTGGAGGGACACCCTGGACAGGTAGTGAATGCTTACGGGACCTTCCTGTGCTTCTCTTCTCTTCTCCTCAGGAGTGTACTTAGTGTTATCTCGATTTTACAGATGAGGAAAGGATATTCGAGGAAACAGATACTCAGGGAAAGTTGTGTGACTTCTCCAAGGTCCTATAGGTAACATGTGGCAGAAGAGAATTTTATGTCCAATTTTCTGCAACTCAAATGCCCAAGTCCTTTTTTGTTCTCCAATAATTTAGGAAATGTCTTTTACTCTTTTGTTTAACTGTGCACTGAATTTCTGTCACCTTTATGTAAGGCCAGATTGGTAGAATAATTCCTCAAAGACAACATGGTAAAAACTGTACTTTTCTCAGCCATTTGAAAGAGGTGTTTAGTACTCACACCTGTTTTCTTTTTCCCCGCTGTTTGGCTGTCTTTGATGACTGTGACTATAAAGTCAGATATGATGTGCATTTTGAGAGACAGGACAACTGGGATGGGATTGGATGTGAGAAGTGAGAAGCTGGTGACAGCACTTCCAGCTGAATGGTGTTGTACTAGTTAGAACATTGCCAGTATATATTTTGTTAAGTTCTGGGACACATGTGGAGATCATGCAGGATTGTTACATAGGTATACACATGCCATGGTGGTTTGCTGCATCCATCCACCCATCATACCTTAGGTATTTCTGCTAATGTTACCCCTCCCCAACTCCCCCACCCCCTGCTATCCCTCCCCTAGCCCACCTACCCCTGCAACAGGCCCCAGTGTTTAACGTTAGTTGTTAAGGATGTCTCTTCCACATGTAGACAAATTCACTTAGTTGGACTGTACTGATGTGCAGTTAGCTGGATGTTCAGATTAATGAGCAGAGCCATTTTTGAGTCCTTAAAGAAAATCGTACTAATAAAATGGTATCAATGGGGTAACACAAAATTAAATCATATTCTACAGTTGAAAAAATGTGTTTCTTAAATCAAGACTGAGATACATGTTATTTCCATATTGCAAATGAAAATGTGACTATCTGATCATCAGCATGGCTAGCATACCAACCAGTGTTTTAGATTAAAGCCGTAAGTGTTTTATTCTTTGTCAACAAATAGGCAAATTGATGTGTGCTTGAAATATATCTCAATGAACTGTTCTTTGTATTTTTAAGAATAAATGTGACAATGTCGAAGATCAGTTCTTTTATAAAACAACTAAGGAATTTCCTTCTGCTTAACATTATTGGATACCCAGTTTCAATTCTACAGATTAATATACTGTCTCTTCTTGCTTGACAACATGTCTCATATTTTATCTATTCTAATAAATTGTTTAGAACCAAAAGTGCAGATACTAAAAGATAGTTTCTATCAATCATTCTCTTAAAAGTAAAAAAGAATTTAATGACTTCTGTTAGTACATGATGATTTCCTTTTAAAATTGATTGGTTATAAATTTGCATGTTTGTTGAATGCTTTTTTTTACTAATTCCTTATATATGGAAACTTACAAACTAAAAATAAGTTTCAGCTGGGCACAATGGCTGACACCTGCAATCTCAGCCCTTTGGGAGGCTGAGGTGGTCAGATCACCTGAGGTCAGGAGTTTGAGAACAGCCTGACCAACATGGAGAAACACCACCTCTACTAAAAATACAAAATTAGCCAGTCGTGGTGGCCCATGCCTGTAATTCCAGTTACTGGGGAGGCTGAGGCAGGAGAATCACTTGAACCCAGGAGGCAGACGTTACAGTGAGCCGAGATCGTGCCATTGCACTCCCGCCTGGACAACAAGAGCAAGACTCTGTCTCAAAAAAAAAAAATTTTTGAGAGTTCTGTTCTTACATAGCATCTAGGGCTAAGGCTATGCTGACATAACTAATTTTGTATCACAGGAGTGTGTAACTAGACTGTAGTACTTATTAAATAATAACTATTTTTAAGCAATATTATTAGTAATTTGCACCATTGCTAATTGTGTAAATTAGTAATAATAGTAATACCTGTATGGCACAAAACAGAAGAGCTAAAAAACCTGGATTTTACTGCTCGGAAAAAATCATGTCATTTGTATGGATTCATAGATTTGTTTGAGTTTACATGTGGATGCATTGTTTCCTGTCACTTTCTAAGGTGGGTGCACTGACGGATGATTGAGAGGAAGTGTTGGTGTTTATTGGGTTCCATTGGCATTTGAGGTTGATTTCATGGCTGACAGTAACTGTTCAGCACAGAAGCTTCTTTTGTGATACTGTCATTCCAGCTTCGCACTAATGCCAGACAGTCTGATACTGGATGATGATCTGAGTCAAAGAACATTTCTGCTCTTTGAGAAAAAGTACATTTCTCTAAATTAATCGGCAACATTATTTATTTCAGATTTCACAACCATAACAAATTTGAATTATGATGAGTCATTCTGAAAACTTTTATTTGAAGAGGTAGAAGATGTATTCATAGAACATCTTGCCACCTTGAGTCATATTCTGATGCAGTATTTTCACATTCTGCCCCAGATTTCCAGTCTCCCCCACTGTGGCTTTAACAGAAGAACTCTGCTGTTATCTGTGGGACTTTGTGTGACACTCAATTGGATCAAAAACTTCAATGGCTAAAAGATCATAGGACTCTGTCTGCTCCTCTGAAATTAAAAGGGATTTGCCACCTTTTTAAAGGAAAGGACTGCTATGTGTTTAATCTGTAGTTTACTCTTTAAATCAAAGTTCTTTACCATTAAGAGTTCACACATCTCTTTGAGAATTTAATATAAGCTTTAGGACTTCTTAGTAAAATCCACAAATGCATACACATTCAACTTTTCAGAGATGGTTTAAAGTATTCAAAGTCCTCTGTGAGCCCTTCCATGGACCCCATGTTAAGAACTCCTATCTAAATTTCATATTGTTTTTATTATTAATTTTTTCACAGAAAAACCTGAGACAAAAAGCCCTACCACTTGACTTTAAACTCTTTTCCAGAATGAATGCAATTGAGATCTGATGCTAAGTATAAAAATAAGACTTTAGAAAAAGATAAAGTGTAAGTATTTATATAATCATGGGGAAACAAAAGCAGAAATAATAAAGGAAAACAGTCAAAGATTTAATTAAGATTAAAACTTCTAATTTAGTTAGAAAGTCAATTTCTGCTATTTAAGGAATAGTCTGTAAGAAAATCTGCTAGCTCTACAGTAGAAGAACAGGCAGAGACCATGGTCAAATTATAAAATAAGTACACATGGCCAGGATGTGGGAGAAATGTGCATTTTGCTTCATAATTAAAACAGTGAAGTAACTGTCCTTTGGATCAGCAAACTTGACTAGAAAATCCTAGTACCTAACATGGCTTTTCAATGTGCCTACTGAGCGCATAAATCCAACAGCCTACCCTGAGTGAAAATTTTCAGTGTTTCAAAAGCCCTCATGTGGTATAGGTCTTTAAGGCAATAATCCTAACCCAAATAATTTATCTTAAGGGAGTGAACAAGCAAGCAAAGATTTCTTTTCTCATCTCTTTTAACAGTGGGAAATTAGGGAAAACTTAAATATTCAGAACAGTAGATCAGGTAGCTAAATTATAAAGCATCAAGTAATAGATAATATGAAGTTATTAAAGTGACTGCATAAATGATTATGAGTATAGAAAGGGATCAAAAGAAGGGATTAATTGAGGTCTACAATGGTAAAGAAGACTACATGTTATAAAGCAACACTGCAAAATTTTGTTTGTCTGTGACAAAATATGTCTCATTTCAAAAACATATTAACATTGGCTTTTCTCTAAGTGATGGTATTTTAAAGTATTTTAACTCTATTCTTTTTTATGTTCCTTGTGTTTATTTTTCATTTTATATTGTAGATCTACACTAATTAGATAATTTAAACATTTAAAAATGTTCAAATGCTAAAAGGCAGGCTAACAATGTGGATTCATGAAAAATAAAATAGAGCTATTTCCAGGATGGTAAGATATGTGGACTCCTTTCCTTTTTATAATGTAAAGCATTCCATTTCATATGTATATTGTAATTTTATGAGTATGTTGGTAGGAATATTTGATTCTGAGAGAATCCAATGGATATATATTTAAGAAAAGAAGTGATTTTTGTTTTGTTTTATAAGATACAGTTGTGTTTCTCATAACCCAAGAAGAGGGAACATAGCTGAGAATCAGAAAGCAACCAAAACTAGTCCACCTGGTTTTTTTGGGGAGCACCTTTTTTTTTGAACACCTATGGTGTTCACTCTCTGTCTCTCTTCTCACCCCACAGTCCCTGTCTCTGTCTGTCTCTGTCTCTGTGTCTCTGTCTCTGTGTCTCTTGCTCACACGCATACCCTCTCCTTCTGTGTCTGCTTTACTGATCTACTCACTGCTCTCAAAGTTTACATCTTACATTTGTGGTCACTGAAGAAAGACTCCTTTGGGTCCCAAATCTGACGGTCCCAGGTCAGGCTCTGTCTGTCCTAGAATGGTCAAATTCAGATGGCTAGACATTTGCCTCAGGGAGGGGGGTGCAGGGAAGTATAGGTACATGCCAGCCTGCTCTGATTTTGGGGATCACTGTGCAGGCATGAGTAAGTTCCTGCATGATAGGAAATATTCATTCAAATGAAAAACATATCCATATTGAACAGTCATTCATTCATTCATTCTTTTTTAATACCACATGTGACAAGCTGAATCTGAATCTTCAGTAGTAGTTCAGGATCCTTATATGTCCTAATTCTGTTTACTTCATGTATTATTAGTTCAGTACTGAGTATTCATGTTAAAGTTAATATTCATGTTGAGGTTAACATTCATGTTAAGGTTAATATTAGTTCCGTGTTTTGAAAAATACAGAGACCAGGTTTCCATGCCTCTTCTGTCTTTCCTATGTCTGTGATGCTGATGGGGTCTCCTCAGCCCTAGGGAGTTTCTGTTTCTTTCTCTTCAAAAACTTTTCCTATTCTATTCCTCCTCACAACTTAGCCTGTGGTGGTAATACTTCTCGGAGGCCGGTTACATCTTTTAAATTCATCAGCCATTTTGAATTCCATAATTTCCCCCTGAATTCTACCAGAATGTATTTCTGAAAATATATAGAAAGTTATTCAAACTGGAATTAGACTGCTAACATATTTTTAAGTTGAATGTTTAATCTTATAATTGGAAAATGATACATCTGCCTGGAGAAAATCAGTGGGGTTGGAAAACAAATTATATGTCGACAGTGTTGGTACAGAAAATTATACATATTTATGAATGGCCAAATCATCTTATTACTGAGATTTGAAAATATAATTGTTAATTACTTATACTGTAATGATTTCAACTGAATGCCTTATTCTGGGGCATATATTTCATGTGTTAATTTGCATATATGTACTGTCCACTGTATAGGATCTCTAGTTACCATCTCATTTTATACTTAAAACTTGATTAATGGAATTCAGTTTCTAGTGAATTGTTTGTTTCAGTGATATAGGCAAATAGATAATATGTAAAAGTATTAGTAGAATAAATTGCCATTTTTAAGATCTAGAAGAATGTTATATTTTACAGTTATCTTAATATTCATGTATAATACACACTTCAAGTACATTGTGACAATTGCTCAAAGACCATAGTAAAGAAAGTTCCTTTAGGATTTACTTTTTGCAATTACAAATGTGAAATGATTGTCTTCCGTTGGTATGCTCTTATTGTAGTTAGTTATACATTCAAGTGTGTTAGCTGTATCATTTCTGTTAATACTGTTGGGGACCTGGTGCTATCACCTTCACAGAGAACTCCGGAGGCCCCAACTTTGCACCCCATGATGTTGCCTCTGGGGATTCAGCCTTACTGTGGTTTCTGTGTTTGGGTTTTCGAAGCAAGGCATAGAGCAGGTAGTCCCTCCAGTGATCTTGGGCTGGATCCCTGAAGGAATTCCAGAAGGTGTAAGTTCTGAGCCTGCTGCCTAGAATTCTACATTTTTAACAAGATCCCCAGGATATTCTGATGTGTATTGAAGTTTGAGAACCACTGATATGATTCTGAGGGGAAATGCCTCTATTTTATAGTCCATGAAAGACAAAGAATGCAAAAACAATCTTCTGTCCCCTTTATGGGAAATTGGCTTGATTATGTTAGCCAAAGGGAGGACTTTCCTACAGAAATAAAAGTCTGGGCCAAACAACTCCCAGCAACATTCTGTCGCTGAACTCCCCAAATGTCTGAAGGATGGCGAAAGAACCGGGATCTGGAAGGTACTGGGAATCAGGGCCCTTAGGGAGACTTAGTTTTTCTTGGGATCTTTCAGTGATTCAACTCTGGCAGTGGTTTGTCCTCAAAAATAATTACAAGTAGTTTTTATCAATGAGCATGGGATATGTGATCACAAGATTAAAGGTGTGTCTGGCTTATTTACTCATTGGTTATGTGAACTTCAAAGTCTCTTAGCATCTCAGATATCTTGGCTATTTAATTACATCCTAGCTGGGTGCGGTGGCTTACACCTATAATCCCAGCACTTTGGGAGGCCAAGGTGGGTAGATCTCACGAAGTGAGGAGTTTAAGGCCAGCCTGGCTAATATGTTGAAAACCCATCTTTAGTGAAAATAATTAGCTGGGTATAGTGGTGCGTGCCTGTAATCCCAGCTATTGGAGAGGCTGAGGCAGGATAATCGTGTGAACCTGGGAAGTGGAGATTGCAGTGAGCTGAGATGGCACCACTGCACTCCATCCTGGATGACACAGCAAGACTCTGTCTAGAAAAAAAAAAATCCTGAGTGGGAGAGAGGCTCTCTGAATGTGGGTGCCCCTTACTGCTCATGATTTTGTATAATGCATCTCTAATATTGTGCAGTGATTGTCAGGAAGACAACAGACTAATGAAGAGACCACAAAAAACCTGCTCCATTTAGTTTCGTGAAGCTTCATATAAGAGCTTTTTCATGCTGAATGCTGTAATTAGAATAGAAAATTAGTGTGATAAGGCATGTCAACTCCCATTTTGGATTATTAGTGGAAATGAAGGAGTCTGTTGTTTCAACCTAGAATTTTTGTATTACAGTTAAGCATTTAGTGAAACATTATTGGAATATTCTCTTAGTGGACAAATTATGAGATATGCACAATATTTATATATGTTATGCGTTTTTCTTTTTACTTAATTTGACAGATATCCAAATAATGTACAATGGTCTAGCGAGGGGGAACAGTGATGGCTCTGTTAACAGACCTCCCAGTGCTGCTCAATTGGTATTTGCCAAAGACAGAGCTTACCTCACCTTTCTCTGCCTGTCCTTCAAAAGTGGTCATCAGTGCTTGGCCAGTCAAAACCTAGCACTGACTCGGGCAGAATGGCGCCGTATGCCAGTGTGCTTTGATAGGAATCCTAGAAATCCATTTTCAATATGCTTAAGGAGGGGCTAATGAGCATTATATTGGAGGTGTACCAAAAGACCCTCAGACAAAAATGGGGATTCATCCGACTTGCTCATCTAAGGGAATATAATTCTTGTTCGTGGCTCATTTCTAAACCATCTCTTGAGTGTGACACATACTCAGGGATCTTTTGTCTCAGAGGCAGAGGTGCATAGGCATGAGTTCTGCGTTTCTGTAATTGGAATTGGAGAAATGCAATGGGCATATAAGAACAGGTGGAGACATAGACATATGCCCACACACAACCGCACACTTGCTGTCACATGGCATGCTAGTAATTAATGGACGATGTGTAGCCATTGGTCTTCCTACCATCAAAACACTATTGAAGCATTGATGGCGTTGGAGCTACCGTATACAGCTGCATAGGTTGTACACTGCTCAATTCTAGGACATGCTATTCATGTATCTCTGTGCTCCTTGCATGTGCTTAGCATCTTGTTACAATGCTGAGTCATTAGGTCCAAGGAAAGGTGAGATTTATTATTTTTAACAGGCTCCCAGATGATAGCTAATGCTGTTGGTGTACTAACCACATGGAGTCACGCAGTCCCAGATGACAAAGTGGATGGAGGGCTGTATGGTGGGGTGGGGTATGCCTGAGGCTGAGCTCTGGCATGCAAGGAGGTGCCACACTCCTGGTCACAGCTTCATAGTACAGAGATCAGTCAGTTTCCTGGTTCTCTTTTTCCTGAGGTGTTTATTACTATGAAGATTTCTGACTCAGAAATATTGCCATGAAATTCAAGGTAAGTTTCAGATTTTATGTTACCATACATCAAAAGGGAGGAGAGGAGATGAGAAATAGAATTCACAGCACATTATTAGTGATGTGAATTAGTATTAATTCACAGCAAAATTAGAATTCACAGCACATAGGAGTGAAAGCCTTCCCTCCATGACTTTGATGAAGCTCCCAACACCACCCTAGTCTAAACTGAGGATCAAGTAAGTGCCCCCAAGCCACCTGTATTAGTCCATTTTCACGCTTCTGCTAAAGATATACCTGAGACTGGGCAATTTACAAAAGAAAGAGGTTTAATGGACATACAGTTCCATGTGGCTGGGGAGGCCTCATAATCATGGCAGAAGGCAAGGAGGAGCAAGTCATGTCTTTCTTAGTGGATAGCAGCAGGCAAAAAGAGAGAGAGCTTGTGCAGGAGAACTTCTCTTTTTAAAACCACCAGATCTCATGAGACTTATTTATTATCATGAGACCAGCACAGGAAAGACCTGCCCTCGTGATTCAGTTACCTCCCACTGGGTCCCTCCCACACAACACGTGGAAATTCAAGATGAGATTTGGGTGGGGACACAACCAAACCGTATCACCACCCATTTGATCATCAAGTGGCTCTGAGCCACCAGCACTAATACCATTGTAACTTGTATTAGTATCCCTCTGGAATGTTTCACTTCTCCCTGTGGGGTCTGTGTTCCCTCAGTCAGCCAAGTGGATGTTGACTATACAAGTATATGTAAATAAATTTTTCCTAGAATGTGATTTAATTGTTTAGTGCACACTTAATGAAAAAATAAAAATCATGTCTAACTTGAGCCCTTGTTACAGAAGAGAAATAGTTAAAAGAACTGGTTATGTATGCCATGAGAGTTCCCAGAATTGAACATTACACTGCTAGTTTCATGGTACATATTTTAGAAAACCCAATCCTTTGTTTTCTATCTCTGTACTGACCCTAGTTATTAGGAAATAATGCAGAATCCACAATGTATATAATATCTCTTCTGATGGAATGAACATATAGCATTTTACAATTTAAAATTATTTTAATTGAAATATTTTAATACATTATTATTAACAAATTATTTTAATTGTTTTCTGACCATAAGCCCTGTTGAGTCATTTTGGAAAACGTATGTCCATCAAAAGTCCTCTGAAGGTGAATTCCTCACATCTCTAATTTATCCCTTTCTCTACATCTCATTTGAACCCATTGCATACACAGATGACCTCAAGAGCCTGTAACACTCTACCCAGAGTTTGACAACATTTTTCAAGTCATTTTCAGTATATGTTTTTTATCTTTCCAAATATTATAATCTGATCTTGAAGTCCATACCTCACATATAAAATACTTTACTTCATCGTCAATTTTTTTTTAGATATCTGAGGAGTGCTAATACAAAAGAGTTGACACAGACCCTGTCTGGCCTGTCTTTCCTTTTCTTTCCATTCCCATCTTCTACAGTTCTTTTCTTTTGGTCTTCACTCCCCTTCTGTGATTCACCTGGCAGCCTGGAACCTTGCTGTGTGTATGACTGCTTCAGCCCAGGTCACAGCTCCCGGTGGGTGGAACTGCCCCTTCTCCACCTTCCCGCTGAGCGACTTCTCCTTGTCTCTGGGCATTTGGCTCAGCAATGTGTTTCCCGGGCATGATCCTGACCTTGCCATCCCAGTCTAAGCATTAGAACATTTATTTCATTATACAGACTGTCTCTTAATTAATCTGCCCCCAACTTGGAATCACAGAACTGCAAGATCCTCTGACTTTGCTTGTTTGCCTTAAATTGGTCTGGTATTCCCTATGCTCAATGCATCAGATAGGGGCTCATAAACGTTTTCTTTATGAGGAAGGAAGGGAGGGTGGCAGGATGGGATTAATGACTCACTTCTTGAGGCTAGATTTTACCATATTCCTGTTGCCCCATGGCCAACAGAAATTGATAATTTGCAGTCTGAATTAATTAATACTCCTTATTTTTTGTCTGTACGAGTTTAGCTTTTGTTATTATTTTTTTTCTTTGTGCGAGTTTAGCTTTTATTCATGTGAATTGGGTCTGCACTCATTTGGTAACACTCTGTAGTAGAAACTGCTTCTGCTGTTATTTGATCTCCAGTGCTGAGCACAGTTTCTGGCCCACAGAAAATGCATGTTTCATAGCACAATCAACTAATGGCTTTGCTAGAACCAGGTTAAATAGCTGACTGAACTGCATCAGTTATGATCTTTGGTTACAAGTTGAAGAAACCACTGATTTGCTTCCAGGGGGAAAGGAAAAGTCACTTGTTGGAACCATATAAGATGTTCATAAAAGAAAGGGAAATATCCAAAAGCCAGGAGTTAGAAAGGGCAGGATGCAGGAGAACTCCAGGGATACAAGCATCAGGGACTAGTAGACAGTAACTTTGGGGTGTCCTCACTGGCAGCATCAAGTTCAACTGTTTTCTGTCCTTGTGTTGCTTTTCTTATGGTTTAGTTCCCAAGAGGAGCCCACTCACTTAGAGACATGCCCACAATTGGCCAAGGAAGGATAGTCTCCTGTGGCTGCTGTAACAGATTATCACAAATATGGTGACTTAAAACAATACAAATGTATTATTTTCTACTTCTGGAGGCCAGGAGTCTGAAATGAGCCTCACTTGGACAACATCAAGGTGTTGGTAGGGCTCCACTGCTTCTGAAGGCTCTAGAAGAGAATACATTTCCCTGCCTTCTCTGACTTCTAGAGGCTGCCAACATTTCTTGGCTCGTGGACCCTTCCATCTTCAATGCCAGCCATTACGTCATTCCTTCGTTCTTTGTCACAGTCCTTCCTGACTTTGACTTTCCTGTCTCCCTCTTTCACTTATAAGGACACTGTGATTACATTGGGTTCGACTAGATAATCCAGCATAATCTCCCCTCTCAGAGTCAGCTAGTTAGGAACTTCACTTTCATGTTCATTAATATTCCTTGCCATTTAACATAACATATTTATAAGTTCCAGGGATTGGGAATTTGGATATCCTTTGAGGCTACTACTCTGCCTGTAGAGTTGTGGAATCTTGATTGAGAGTCCACAAAACTTCATGCAGTGTCAAGATGGGTAAGTCTGTTAAGGAAAATCAAGGTGCAATGAACAAAAACAGGGAAAATGGCTACTGATCAACCAAAACAACTAATTTCTATTGTACACATTGAAGTCTATTTTCGACACTAAAAAGTGCCTTGTAAAGATGTTTCTCTATTCAGTGAGAACATCTGAAGTTAGGTGTGTGAATTTACTAATATGAAATTTTTAAAGTAGCATTCAGGGAAGCCATTTCCTCTGAATTGTTTATTACTTACTTTAGAAACTCTTGTAATGCTCATTGGATCAAATTTGGAAGACAATTAAGCTAAGTCAGTGTTTCTTCTGTAAGAGTTTCTCTGGTCAATTGAAGCACAGGCAGGTGGAACATTAATAAACAAAATAATCTGTGCAGAATGGGTCATGATCCTACAATGCAATGACCTACAGTAGTTTCAGTCCATTGAGTCCATTTACTCTCATAGGGTTACATGGGCTTGGGTACTTGGGCATAAAGTACGATGGCTCTAAGTAGAGTGTTTCTCCCATTTTCATTGCCTTATATAAGCCTTTACTGTATTAGTTCATTCTCACACTGCTATGAAGAACTAGCTGAAACTGAGTATGAAGAAAAGAGTAGTAATTGGCTCATGGGTCTGCAGAGTATACAGGAAGCATGGCTGGGGAGGCCTCAGGAAACATATAATCATGAGAGAAGGTGAAGGGGAAGCATGTATCGTCTTCACATGGCCAGCAGGAGAGAGAGAGTGAAGGGAAGTGCTATACATTTTTAAACAACCAGATCACATGAGCACTCAACAGTTGTCCAGGCAAAATTCAGTTGGTGAATTATTCTTTTGTGAACTCAGATGTGTGGTTTCAAATCCAAATCTACATATGAGCAGGAGAAAAGAACTAGACAAAAGGCGTACTGGGATTTGACCAGTCCATGTGGAAGATGCACTGCTCTACAGAGCTGCTTAAGGCAACTCCAGGACTGATCATGAAGGCCTGGGTTAAACTCACAAGGTCATTGCAAAATATGTCATGAATAAAAGCAAGCAAAGGAGAAATGTGCTTGATCACTATCATCCATCTTAAAGCAAGCTTTCATTTGGAAATTGTAATGGAGCTTCATTTTGTCTTTAATTTACTTTTCAAAATAATTCTCTTTTGGGTCATTTAGTTTCTTGGATAAGCAAGTGTTTCATGCACATTTGAGGCTTGTCTCATCCCAGGTACTTCATTTTGGTTCATTGTGCGAGATTGGAAGCATGCTCTAGTCATTACAGTGTAGATCTAATAGCCAAGACTTATGGTTCTATTCTCTGCTCTATTAAAGACTCAGGGTATGACCTTGAAAATGTTACTTAATTTTTTTATGCCTCATTACTCTCCCATTTATAAGATGTCTGAACAAAGAGTCCTTACTCTCCCTTGTGCTGCTCAAGGGCTACTCATGTGATTCTGTAGTTTTTGCTGTGTGCCAAGAAGAAATGTGTGGAATGGATGCCATTTTTGTAGGGGACTCTAAATTGACAAAGTAAAATGGAAATTTCATCCAGTTATATCAATAAGCATATTTTTGTATTTAAAGGTGCATTTAATCTTCTAGACAATAGAAACTGTATATGATAGAAATCACGTATGCCTGTGGATAACAGTTTTTCCTCTTATTGATTTGACTTTTATCACTTAATCTGTATATGTGACCTGGTCTCTTCAATTTTTAGTTTCCACATTTTTTCTACTTGTGCTAGAATCTAGTTTTCCAAATTTGCCCATTGCAGTAACTAATGTGATCAATTTATATTTTAAATAGGAAGTTTTATTGGTTACCAATGTAAGCTACACATTTTTTTCTATAAAATAGTGTATAGTATCAGAAATAATTAGTGTTGGTCCTACGCTACTTGAAAATCTGATGAAGTCTTTTACAGCCAAAACAGGTTCCTGTATTTACACAAGGCTCATCTTCTGTACTGCAGTTGTTTGTTCTAAATCAGTAGGTAACAACTCTAATAACTTGAGTTTATTGGCATATTTTGATACAAATTTAAATATATGAAATTAAAATTCAATACTTTATTATTTACTTTTCCCTTGGTACCTATACAGTGATTAGATTGTGACTAGATATTGTACCGTCTTGAATATAAAATCTACAAATTAATTTCTGTTTAATATTCTTCCTGTAGTTCACTTTGTTCAGTATATCAATGGAACTTTAATCCTCTGTTCAAAGTTCACAAAGCTGTTTCACTTTTAAAAATAGCTAATTGAGAGACATTTTTTTCTCAATTGTGCAAATTATATGTGTGGTACACAGAAATTAGATAATGATTTTCCAATAAGATGATGTGTAGATTTGTTATTCTAAATTGAAATTCAGTCACTTGTACAATTTAAATTTAGCATCGTTCTCAGAGTAATTACAGTTTCATGAAATTGGTCTATCCAAGTGCATTGCCTCATGCGGATGCTGTGTGCAGACAGAGTCACAAGGGAGCAGAGGCAGATTCCAGGCGAAACAAAACAGCCTTCAACACTGTAGTATCATCATCTTTGGTGGAATTATTGACATCATCAAGTACCAGTACCCACTTGTTTCTTAATTAAGTTAATAAATGACTAATTGAGCTGGTAAGTAAATGATTCCAGGCAAAACAAATATTCATACAATGAAAAGACCAACTAAACAATCACATAGCAGTCAGAATAGGTTACACATGATCAATTGACTTACTGTTCATTCTTTCTTTCATTCAACCAGTAAATATTGAGACACTGGTAGGTACAAAGTTTTTAACCAAGTGATTGAGTTAAGAAAAGTCATTTAAAATAGAGAATCATTTAAAAAACTACTTAAATGCTGTATTCATTTTATTTTTAACTTAATCGTACCTGTGTTCACTAACTATATAGGACCTAGGTCAGTTATTTCATTGTGAGTCTGCTCGTCATAATGCCAAACGAGCATTCTGACTGCTTCGATCCCTGTTCTTCCTTCCTTCCTTTAGGATTTGCAGTTTGTTGATTTAAAGCAAGGAATCTAAGAAACTTACTACGTATTTTAAAGAAGAATTCTTCTAGATGTTTATTATTTTTCCTTTGCTGTTTACAATGATCTTATCTATAATTCCACAGCATTTTTTAATGACTTATCTTAAAGGAATTTCAGCAAGTATTCATAAAATAACAAAAACTATTCTTTATGCAGTTATGTCTTATTGTCTTATGTATGTTTAATCACCTAATATAATTGTTAGACAAAATTGGAATGTTGGGTTTGGAAGCAACACAGCTAGCTCCTGGCAATCGCCCCTTGACCGGTGGAGGCAGAAGGGTCCCAGACTCCCATGGAGTTGATGGATTACCACAGGTGCAGTGAAGGGCTGGGTAATAAGGGTTGCAGAATGGAGCCATTTGCAGGAGCTTCTAGAATACCTGTTGGCCATTGTGGTAGGCACTGGAACACCAAAGTAATAAGCGCACTGAAGTCATTCCTACTTACAGACCTTCCTTCTTCATAACACAAATGCATGCTTTAAATTCAATTACTATATTAATTATTTTACCTATGGCTCCTCCAAAGTAGGAAGAAGGGATAAATAAGAATTTTTTTTTTTTTTTGCATCCTATACTCAATGCCAAGTGCTTTACTTGGCAAAGTATGTGGTCCATGAATTATTTTTAAATTAATGAATAATTTACCAAACTGGTGTTAGTATTAAGAGGCATCCGGTAGATTAGCAGCACAGTGTAGTGACTGAACCATAAGCCATGTATGTTTAAACAATAGCCCTTTCCTTTGCCACCTTGGGGAGGTTAATGTCTCTGGATCTCAGTTCCATCATCTAGAAAAGAGGATAATAATAGAACTGCAGCATAGCACTGCTATATTGAGTCAGTACTAGCGAAGAGCTTAGAATAATGCCTGGTCCATAATACGTATACAATCAGTATTATTACACTAAAAATTTCTCTTTATAACTTAGAATTTTATTACCTCATATGCCTAATGATCTATGTATAGATAATAATCTTTAGCATACATGCCAAGGTTAGTATGACACTAACATGCATTTTTATAGTTTTTTTAATCTAAGATATAGAAAAATTAATTGATAATAAACCTGATTATAAAGTAAATATAGATAAAACCTTTTGTAGTTGAATATTTATGCTTTGTCTAACAAAAATCTATATACTTTACCATGTTTGCATAATTGAGATTTTAAAAGGAAACATAATGTTGATTTATCTTTATGTATCATTTTCTTTAAGACCCTTGGACATGATTATAAAAAGCAAATTCTTATTTTAAGGCTTTGCAATTATGCTTTTAATAGCTCCTCCAGGTTACTAAGGTTTTCACAATAGGTGGAACATAAAACCATTTTTGCAAACCCTGTCTCTACTAAAACTATAAAAATTAGCTGGCGTAGTGGTGGGTGCCTGTAATTCTAGCTACTTGGGAGGCTGAGGCAGAGAATCACTTGAACCCGGGAGGCGGAGGTTACAGTGAGCTGAGATTGTGCCACTGCACTCCAGCCGGGGTAACAGAGTAACATTCCATCTCAAAAAATTAAAAATAAATATATAATCATCCCTAATTGATTAAAATTTCATCTCCCAATCGTCGTTTGGAGATGACAGTTTGTTTAAAAAGAGGAACATAAAAAGATTCCAATTAGGTTCATGCTTGGACCTCTCTCTTCAGAAAGAGAAATCATGCTAAAATATTTCTGTGTAAAGAAGTAAATGCTAAAGTATTTCTGTGTAAAGAAGTAAGTGCTTTCTATGTAATTTACAGAAATTTTGTTTTTTGACAGAAAGCCAAAGTTTCTTTTTTTCTACAGGTTATTCTTGTTTTATTTTAAATTTGTCTAATATTTTGAACACTTATAACTGACCGATTTTCTTACAACTAAATATTAAAATATTTGACATTTTATTCAACAATGATTTATGTATTAGAGAGTGGTAACTGCTGCTGATTTTAAACATTCTAAATGTACTGAAAAGAAAGAATGAAGAAAATAAAATGTGTGAAGCCTAATGCCATAGGGAGAGTTTTCCTAAACATAGAATCATTTAATTGGTCAGAGAAATTACTTTTAAAAGTACAGTAGAGAATAGTACAAATGAATTTTGAAATGTTAAATATTATCATTTTTAGACTGGGAATATGACATTTTAAACAAACCTATTTACTCATATCTAAGATTTAAAATATGATTACATAAAACAATTGTAAACACAGAGAAATGACAGCTTTTTTGAAATTTGCCTTTGGAGTTTTGAATAAGCATGATCTTTTAGAAAATAACCGTCTTCACAACACATTAAAAAGATGCAACCCTAAAAAAGGAGGAGTTCATGTCCTTTGCAGGGACGTGGATGAAACTAGAAACCATCATTCTCAGCAAATTGACACAAAAACAGAAAACCAAACACCGAATGTTCTCACTCATAAGTGGGTGTTGAACAATGAGAACACATGGACACAGGGAGGGGAGCATCACACGCCGGGACCTGGGCGGTGGGGCCTAGGGGAGGGATAGCAGGGAATGGGGGATTGGGGAGGGACAGCATCAGGAGAAATGCCTAATGTAGATGACGGGACAATGGATCCAGCAGACCACCGCCATGGCACGTGTATACCTATGTTACAAACCCGCAAAATCTGCACATGTACCCCTGAACTTAAAGTATAATAATAAAAAGATACTGTGTGGTTGTTACCAGATGCTAAGACCTACGTGGATGGGGAAAGGGGAAACAGTTGTCAAAAGGTGCAAAGTTTCAGTTAGACAGGATGAATGAGCTTTCCTGATCTATTATACAGAATAGTAACTAAAGTAACTGCATTGCATATTTCAATATTGGTAAAAGAGTAAGGGTGAAATTTTTTATTTGCCAGAAAAAAATGTATTTGAGCTGATAAATGTGTTAGCTATTCTGACTTAATTATTCCACACTGTAAATATATATCAAAGCATCACGTTGTACTCCCCCATGAATGTATACAATTATTTATCAATTAAAAATTTTAAATAGATATTGGTAATATAGGGAATTAAAAAGATGGCTTCTTCAGGATTTCAAAAGTAATTACTGTCTAGTGACAAAACTGAAGGATTAACCTAAAATTATAAAAACAACTTCCTTGAAACTAATGTGCATTGTTTCATAATAGGATGTATATGCAAAAGAACTATTACATCCAAACATTGACTATTCTGGGTTCTAATCAAAATAATACGTGACAAGGTGTCAGAAATTTTGTTTAAAATCTTTGACTGCCCCTAATACCCTCTGAGACTGTACATCTTATTTATTTTTCCTTAGTCTCCTCTTTCTCCAT
Source organism: Plecturocebus donacophilus (assembly GCA_004027715.1). NCBI lineage: Eukaryota > Metazoa > Chordata > Mammalia > Primates > Pitheciidae > Plecturocebus > Plecturocebus donacophilus. Next base: position 88,432 of record PVKP010000851.1, on the reverse strand, counting down.
TTGTGAAATGAAGTTAAAAGTAATGACTTTATACAATGGATGTAGGTGTCAGAAGATTTTTATCTGCAATTGCAGTAAATTGTGTAAAGTACTATAAGAGAAATATAACAACACTAACTTGACGAGTTACAGAAAGGTGACTCATGTTTTTCTGTTATTGGAATCAGCTTGTTGTCTAATGGACTCTACATTTTAAAATGACATTTTTTACAAAACAATTATAAATTACATTTTAACTGTCAGATTATTAAAAATTTAAATCATCACTCATATCTATGCTTGCCAAAGTGCATGTAATTTGTCATTCCTTTATGTTGTTGGTGAAGTCTCCTTTGGAAAGGCTTTGGGAACAAGATGGCAGCATCTGTCACAGCTTAAAATGTTTGTATTCTTAGACACAGCAAATTCATTTCTAGGAATTTATTCCAAAATAATATACATACACACGTACACCCTTATAAAGTGATTCTGATTTCAGCACCTATATTTGAGCGAAATGAAAAATGCATTTGTAGAGGAGAGTTCTAAAAATGATACATCAATACAATGGGATAGCTGCATACAGATTTAAACAACATGATAAATTTATAAGTAATGATCTGAAATGGTCTCCAGGTCATACTGATTGGAAAAAAAATGTTACAGAACAATATATATAGCATCATCAAATTTTTGTTAAGTGTGTGTTTGTATGTGTGTGTGTGTGTATGTGTGTGTGTATGTCTTTGTGTGTATGTGCATGTGTATATGTATATGTGTGTACCTTTACATATATATGTAAATAGGGGAAAACTAGCAGAATACTCATAAAATATGACTGCTTAGAAATTTGTCTATATGTTTTTATTAAGTTGTATGAGTATTTGAAAACTAAATGTGTAATTTTTCAATGTGTTAAGCAACATTTTATAATGGTACTAATAAATTTGTATATTGGAGTTACATTTCCTTTAACTTATCAGTTTAAATATATTTTTAAAATACTTAGAGGTTATTATTGACTTTTCAGATAAAAGCTAAAAGCAGTGCAATGAAAAAAGCATTCGTAGAGGAGAGAACTAAAAATGATACATCAGTACAATGGGATAGCTGCATACTGACTTAAACAACATGATAAATCCCTGTCACTGTACAGCAACCACACAATCAAGTCTACATAATAACCAGCTAACAAGAAGATAATATGATGAAATCTGCACATATCAACAATAACATTGAATGTATGTGATCTAAATGCCCCAATTAAAAGGCACAAAGTGGCAAATTGTATAAAGAAGCAAGACCTGCTCTCTTCAAGATACCCATCCCACATGAAATGAAACCCACAGGCTCATAGTGAAGGGATGGAAAAAAATCCACTAAGTAAACAGAAAAAAGCAGGGGCTGTATTCTAATTTCAGACCAAACAGACTTTAAACCAACAACAATGAAAAAAGACAAAAAAGGGCATTACATAATGGTGAAGGAATCAACTCAACAAGAAAACATAGCTATCCTAAATATATATACACCCAAGACAGGACCACCCACATTCATAAAACAAGTTCTTAGAGACTGACAAAGAGATGTAGATAACCACACAGTGATAGAGGAAGATGTCAACACCCCATTGTCAACATTAGATCATTAGAGCAGAAAATAATGAAGGTATTTGGGACCTGAATTCCACAGTTGACCAAACAGATCTAACAAACATCTGCAGAACTCTCTATCTTACCCTCCCCGCCCCCCCTAAAAAACAAAAAACAAACAAAAAACAGAGTAATAAGGAAATTCCTTGAAACTAATGAGAACAAAGATAAAACCTAACAGAATTTCTGGGACCTCCCTAAAGCAGTGTTAAGAGAAACATTTATAATGCTATATACCCACATAAAAAAATTAGAAAGATCTCAAATTCACAACCTAACATCACACCTAGAGAAACTAGGAAGTCAAGAGCAAATCAACCTCAAAGGTAACAGAAGATAAGAAATAACCAAAATCAGACCTGAAATGAATGAAACTGAGAAGCAAAAATATTATACAAAGGATCAACGAATCCTGGAGTTGGTTATTTGAAAGAATAAATAAGATTGACATACCACTAGCTAGATTAATATGAGAAGAGAAAGGATCCAAATAAACACAATAGGAAATAACAAAGAGGACATTACCACTGACCCCCAGGATATACAAAAATCCCTCAGAGACTATCATAAACACATCTATGCACACCTCTATCTACTAGAAAGCCTGAAAGAAATGGATAAATTCCTGGAGACATACAATCTCCCTAGGTGAAACCCAGAAGAAATCTAATCCTGAACAGACCAATAATGAGTTCCAAAATTGAATCAGTAATAAAAAGACTACCAACCAGAAAAAGCCTAGGACCAGATGGTTTCACAACTGAGTTCTACCAGATGTATAAAGAAGAGGTGGTACCAGTTCTACTGAAACTATTCCAAAAAATTGAATAGGACAGACTCCTCCCTAACTAATTCTATGAGGACAGCACCATTCTGATACCAAAACCTGCTAGAGACACAACAACAACAACAACAAACAAAAAAAAAAAAAAAAAAAAAAAAAAAAAAAAAAAAAAAAAAAAAAAAAAAAAAAAAAAAAAAAAAAAAAAAAAAAAAAAAAAAAAAAAAAAAAAAAAAAAAAAAAAAAAAGAAAACTTCAGGCCAATATCCTTGATGAACATTGATGTAAAAGTCCTCAACAAAATACAAACTGAAACCAGCAGCACACGAACAAGGTATTCCACCATTATAAGGTAGGCTTTATTCCTGGATGCAAGTTTGTTTCAACATTTGCAAATCAATAAATGTGATTCATCACATTTATAGAACTAAATAGAACTAAATAGAACTATAATAGAACTAAAAACTTATAACACATAACTCAATAGATACAGAAAGGCTTTTGATAAAATTAAACATTATGTTACAAACCTTCAGCAAACTAAACACTGAAGGAATATGCCTCAAAATAATAAGATCCATCTATAATATAACCGCAGCCACATCATAGCGAAGAGGTAGAAGCTGGAAGCATTCCCCTTGAGAACTGGAACAAGACAAGGATGACCACTCTCACCACTTCCATTCAACGTAGTTCTAGAAGTCCTAGCCAGAGCAATCAGGCAGGAGAGATAAATAAAGTTCATCCAAATAGGAAGAGAAGAAGTGAAGCTATTTCTGTTTGCAGACAATATGATTCTATACCTAGAAAACCCCATAGTCTACACCCCAGAGCTCCTAGATCTTATAAACAACTTTAGCAAAGCTTCAGAATACAAAATTAGTGCACAAAAATCAGTAGCACTTGTATACATCAACAGCGTCCAAGCTGAGAGTCAAAGAAAGAAAATAATCCCATTCACAATAGCCACAAACAGTACAAAACACCTAGGAATGCAGCTAACTAGGGAAGTGAAAGATCTCTACAATGAGAATTACAAAATACTGCTAAAAGAAATCCGAGATGATTGATAGAGTGGAAGAACATTTCATGCTCATAGATAGGAAGAATATACATTATTAAAATGGCCACACTGCCCAAAGCAACTTACAGATTGAATGCTATTCCAAACTACCAATGACATTCTGCACAGAAATAGAAATACCTATTTGTATAATGCATATAGAACCCAAAAAAAAGCCCCAATAGCCCAAGAAATTCTAAGCAAAAAGAACAAAGTTGGAGTCATCGCACTACCTGACTTTACATTACAAGCCTACACTAATGAAAACAATGTACTAGTGATAAGAAAAAAAAAAAAAGAGTAGACACATAGACCAATGGAACAGAATAGAAAGCCCAGAAAAAAAGCCAGACACCTGCAACCCTAATTGACAAAACAAAAACAACCAATGAGACAAAGACTTCCTTTTCAATAAATGGTTCTGGGATAACTGACCAGCCATATGCAGAAGATTTAAAGTGGATCCCATCCTTGCATAAATCAACTCAAGACCTTAAACACAAATGAAAACTGAAACTCTAAAAACCCTGACAATAACCTAGGAAATATTATTATAGTCATATTCCCTGGCAAAGATTGCATGATGGAGACATCAAAAGAAATTGCAGCAAAAACAAAAATTGACAAATGGGACCACCTAATTAAAGAATTTCTGCACAGCAAAAGAAACTATCAAGAGAATAAACAGACAACATACAGAATGGGAGAAAATATTTGTAACCTATGCATCTGACAAAGGTCTAATATAGAGAATCTGTAAGGAACTTAAACATATTAGCAGTCAAAAAATGACCCTGTTAAAAAGTGGCCCAAAGACATGAACAGACACTTTTGAAAAGAAGACGTGCACAGCCAACAATTTATGAAAAAGCACTTAACGTCATGAATCATTAGAGCAATGCAAATCAAAACCACAGAGAGATACTATCTTACACCAGTCGAATGGCTGTTATTAAGAAGTCAAATAGTAACAGATGCTGGTGAGGCTGTGAAGAAAGAGGAATGTGTTACACTGCTTGTTGGGATGAAAATTAGTTCAGCCATTGTAGTAAGCAGTGTGGCGATTTTCCAAAGAACTTAAAACAGAAGTGTGATTCAACCCAGTAATCCCATTTTTGAGTATATTCTCAAAGGAACGTTAATCATTCTACCATATTAATCATAGCACTATTCACAATAGCAAAGATGGAATAAACCTAAATGGCCATTAGAGTAGACTGGGTAAAGAAACTGTGGCAGATATACACTGTGGAATACCATGCAGCCATAAAAAGCACAAGATCATGTTCATTGAAGCAACATGAATGGAGCTAGAGGCCATTATCCTAAGTGAACTAAAGCAAGAACAGAAAACCAACCCTCATGTTCTCACTTATAAGTAGAAGCTAAGTATTGAGTACATGTGGATACAAAGAAGGGAACAACAGACTCTGTGACCTATTTGAGGGTATAGTGTGGGAGAAGGGAAAGGATCAAAAAACCACTTATTGGCTACTATGCTTCTTACCTGGGTGATGAAATAATCTGCACGCCAAACCCCCTGACACTCAATTTACCTAAATTACGAACCTAAATATGTACCCCTGAACCTAAAACAAAAGTTTAAAGAAGCTATCTTTTCTTCTGCTTTACACTTGAGAAATTTCAGAATGAATGGTGGAAAAGAGGATTAATATTGATTAAACCAACAAAATTCACTGATAAATCTCTTTTAAATTATTTGATGGTTTCCCTAATAGAAATTTCAGGTTTACACTTAAATGAAGTGTTTTTTTAATTTCCTGATATAAGAAAGTCTACTGAATTTTATCCTGGACAGGTGAGTGTCTTATGAAATCTTAATTTTATCAAACCAAGAAGTTAAGAAATACATTTGATTTTAAAAAATGCATTGCTTAAACCACATATCACAATGTAGTGTAAGTATTCATAATTATAGTTCACTTATCAATTATTGATTACATCTTGGTGTGTAAGATAATTTAAAATACATAAACAAAGATAATTTAGGAATTAAAATTTTGTATTAGTGTTCTAATGTCTAGTCACAGACTTTATCATTTTTTAAATATAGTAATAAAAATTACTATTTTGGAATCTTGACACAAACCTAGAATACAGAATGTTCCATATACCAATGATGAAACCCAGATCCAGAGAAATATTTTTCAAGTAGGACTGAAATTAAAGTTGAACCCTTTGGGGGTAAAACAAAATTTGGTTTTCAAGATAAATTTAGACAATTATGATCTTTTAACTCAGAAACTTTTGTAAGTATCCCCCATCATGCACTCTAGACAGTGTATCAGTCAGGATGGGCTGGATATGCCATAGTAACAAGCAATACCAAAATCTCTCTGGTTTAATGCAAGCAGTCTACTGAATCACTCAAGCAACACGTCCTCTGTGGGTAGATGAAACCTCCTCTTCCACATAGTTGCTCTTCAATATCTTATGCCTCTGCCACCCTAATACAACATACAGGGTTTTTCAAAGTAAGAAGAAACAGAGGGTAGGATGAAGAATCATGCACAGGATCTTAAGTGCTTCTATTCAGTTATAATTCCTTGACCACAACAAGTCATAACAGCAAGACTGATTTTAGGTGAATGCTGTCCCAGATGGGAAAAAAAAAAAAAAAAGGAAAACAAGTCAGCAGCGGTAGTATCTTATCAAGGTAGAGTTAACTCACTCCACCTTGAGTTGGGAGATTATGTAATTGGTTCATACCAAGACCAGAAAGGTACTAGTTGAAGAATAGGAAGAAAGTCAAGTGCCAGAATACTGGCTTGAGTATAAGCATAATAATACAGGAAAATCACTTGCTTAGAGGATCGTGCAAAAATCCTGTGAGAAAATTAGTCATTGGAAACTTAGCACTAATCATAGCTATATAATTGTGGATTACAATGCACAGTCATTAAGAGAAATACTTGAAACCTAAATATACAAGGATCTGTTTTTTAAAATAAGGTACAGTAAATGAATAAGATTACATCATCTTATGACATAAAAACATTGTGTATCTTCATCACATCATTTATATATAAGACAATTATTTTATGGAAACCATGGAGAAAGTATCCATGTCCAAAAATATCAGCCTACACTTCAGCAATACTTATGAAATGCTTGCTTTTTAAATATGTATAAATGCTATTCAGTAAAATCTTTGAACATCTTTGAAATCTTTAAACAGTCAAACATAAAATGTATTGTGAAATCATGATTACACTCATGCTAAGTCATTCATACATTATTTTCCTTGATTTCTTCCTAGCTTTGAACCCTTCTTGGGGATGGTTCCTGAGGCGTCTGTGAAAAGTCATAAGCTCTGAGCGACTGTATAGAATAAAATTTTGGGATGGAGCAGAATCTCTGGCTTATTCTATGTGCTGACTCATTCTATGTGCTGGTGTCTATTTTCTGACTCATTCTTTGTGCTGGTGTCAAAAAGAAAAGACTATAATGAAATCACTGAAACCTCAGCATTAGGTAGTGAACCTCAAAAACACCTGAAGATTGTCACTATGCTCAATATTAGTTATCTGTTGTGTGTAGAATTTAGGACTTTTTAACACAACTAATATTTATCTCATGGATTCTGTGAATCAAGAATCTAGGAGCCACTTAGCTGGGTATTTCTGAGTCAAAGTTTCTTCTAATGTTTCAATCAAAATGTCAGCCAGGTCTTTATCATCTGAAGGCATTCCTGGGGCTGGAAGATATGCTGTCTAAATGTCTTGCTCATATCGCCCATTAGTTGTTGGTATCAGTCCTTTGCCAGTTGTTGGTAGGAGGCTTTAGTTTTTTCTTATCTGGACCTCATTCTCCATAGGGCTTTTTGAGCATCCTGTCTGCCTAGAAGCTGACTTTCCCAGAGTGAATGATCAAAGAGAGATCAATAGGGAAGTCCTAGTGTCTTGAATAACTTATCTCAGAATCATATACCATCACTTCCACCATATTATTAGTGAAAAGGGTCACTAAGTCTAGCCCACTCTCAAGGGGAGGTGAGGTAAGCTCTACTTCCTGAAGATAGGAGTATGAAAGAATCTGTGGACATAATTAAAAATAGTCATATTCTTCCAAACCAAACCCAACAGAGATAGTAATAAATAATAAGCAGATAAGATGTAAATGCAAGTGAGAGGGAAAATATTTTCATTAGGAGGTATTTTAAAAAGGAAACAATATCTGAGAGTCTTAGTTGGAGAAAAAGGGAATTTGGCAGTAAAGAAATGCTATAAATTTGTCTTGACAGGGTAATGATTTGTACAAATTGTAAATTAAAAGAAAATAGAAAACAAATTGGCAAAAGTAAGGCTAGGAATTGATAATTACCCTTCAATAATAGCTAATTATTTGTCTATTTAATAGTAACTATTGATCACTTCCCAGGATATTTGAAACCCTGAAGTGTAATGTTGAAAGATTATATACAAAAAAACGAGAGTTTCTTCGCCATGTAACCTTTACAATTACAGTAATACTTTTTAAACATATATAATTTAGATTTAATTCTCTAAGCACAGCTTTTAAAGTCATGTGTTGTAATAGACAGATTATATCACTTAAAATCTCAAAATTTGTTATCTGTGTGTAAAAAAATGTCAATGTATCTTGGCAGCTAAAAAATTATTATGGCTCTATTCAGTCTCTGTTTTCTATTTGTTCTTTTAAGGTCATTAGAGATATTTATTTAAAAAACTGCTATGTCAATGGTAGTGACTGAACTTGTATAAGAATAGTTGAAACTCTGTTTTATAATTAATTTTAAAACACTGAATGATACCGTCTCTGTTGTGGTAAGTTAAACATATGGGCTGAGTGCAGCTGTCTGCAGCATGAGATTTTTGTCCTTGACTGCCCATTGATAGCAATTCTGGAAAAACTAGATGTGTCATTGAGCTCTGGTATCTTGAGAAATTGTGAAGTGGCAGATAGATATTTTCAATCAATATGAAGGGTAAATTGCCATAATTTGAGTGGACACTTTCAAGCACTATGAAGTAAGAACATGTTGTGAACCACTGTGTAGCTGGCATTTGGCGACCTTCTGTTTAATAGATCGTGACAGTCAAAGTTGGCAATTCACAGTGATAAAATTGTTGTGACTGGCTTAAGCATGATTTTTTGTGTGTGTGTACCAGATTTTATGATGTAAATCTATGATTAAATGGGGAACATAAGCTGAAAACCTGCATATTTATGACTAGGGAGAAAATTTAGGAAGACAGTTTTTGTTTCACTTATAAGCTTAGATGCTTATGTTCAGTTTCTTGCCCAGATGCAGTGAATGAGATAGATTCGAAGTCTACAGGAGCTGTGGGAGAGGAACTCCAGCACCTGAGACATTTGGCAGTGACAGTGTATTCTGGACAGTCACAGTGTGTGATGAGCACTGTATTAGGGGCTGTGCTAAGTGTGCTTCTTTGAAGTTTCAGCCAAAAGAATAGTCAGTTCACCACTGAGCTTCTTTTTTATGAAATACATTAGAACTTCCCCTTTTATTCTGGGAAAGCCAAATTTTAAGGTACTGTGTCTATTTCAATTTCTGCTCAATCTACTGTTAGTTTGATGGCTCTGTAATTTTAGAATCGCAGGCTTTGTTTTTCTGGCATAAGGATAAGTGTCTCTGTAGCTTGGTAAACCCCTCAATCAGCTGTTGAAATATATTTGTGTTGTCTGGGGGAACTAAGATGGTTGTTGATTCAAAAAGTGGGTCACTATCTAATTTGTAGTAAAGATGAACCCTAGAACTTACCTTATCATGATTATTAATTTTATCTAGACGTATTTCCATTATAAATGTAGTCATAAGTCTGATTGGTGGAAATATATATGGTTTGACTGCTTAAATATTATGTATCAACCAAACTCATTAATTTGAATATTTCTATTTTTATAGATTTATATTTAGTAGATTGAATTTAATATGTTGAATATTTATATTTGTAAACCTGGGAAGAGTTATAGGACATTTATGTGCCAGTGTTTTAAGTGTAAAATTTCTTGACATTTTAAAATGGGGCTGATAATAAATTATAAATGTTCTTCATTTTGACTTATTCAATAAGTATTTAAGGATGCCAGCTCTTTACTAGGCATTATTCTAGGCACTGAGTTTATAAATATGAATAAGAACCAATTTCTGTGCTCAAAGATTTCATGAACTAATTAGGAGATATAAAATGTAAAATATATGATATTTCCATAGATCTGAGATATTGGGTATATCAGTGATTTAATAACACTTTTAGTTGCAAGTGACAGAAAATTTATCCCGAACAGATTAAAGGTAAAGGGGACTACAGTAACATGAAGGAGCATCCCGATTTCAAAAATATGAAAAGTTTTTTTTTAATCCCAGGAGAGATAAGATTATCACAGTTTATAATGATCATGTAATACTTGAGGAAAGTTCAAGCTTTGAAGGTAACAAAGAGGAAGTGATGTGATTCATGGTGCCTGGAGTTGTCCAAAAGGCTTCACGGGGGAAGAAATGTCTCCATGGAACTATGAAAGCGAAAAGAGAAAGGGAGTTTGGTAGCCAACAAAGGTCTTGGTGATGATAAAGGGAAGATGATAAACTGAATTGTGGTAAACTGAATTGTGCACACGCAGGAAGAGAACCTTGCGTGTTCATGATACAGTTTAATAAGATGTATTGGGAGCTGCAAGAGGCTTGGTGTGTGTAGCGTAAGGTGTGAGAGGAGAAGCAGCAGTCCTAAGAATGGAGGCCAGGCACAGTGACTCACACCTGTAATCCCAGCACTTTGATAGGCTGAAGTGGGCAGATCACAAGGTCAGGAGTTCGAGACCAGCCTGGCTGATATGGTGAAACCCTGTCTCTATTAAAAATACAAAAATTAGCCAGGCATGGTGGCTCATGCCTATAGTCTCAGCTACTTAGGAGACTGAGGCAGGAGAATCACTTGAACCTGGGAGGTGGAGGTTGCAGTAAGCCAAGACTGTGGCTCTACACTCCAGCCTGGGCGACAAGGTCTTAAAAAAAAAAAAAAGATATGTGGGCCAGGGCAAGAACAGCCTCATACATCATGCAAAGCAGATTGAACGCGACCTTCTGTGTCAGTGCTTTCCAAACTGTTTCGTATTCATTAATTTAATGGATAACACTAGAATTTTAAATAAAAGGGAAAAAATTGAAAACATAGTGCATCACATGTTATAAACCTTACTTTTTCATGAAATCTTGTTTCAGTTAAAATACATTATTATGTGTCACTGGGCCATGAGATAAAACATATTTTCTCTTAAAGAAAGTTTGGAAGCCTCTATTTAGGTGCAGAGATCCACTCAAATAAATTTAGGGAAAAAGCACCCTGTGATCAGATAGTTGGTAAGGGAGATTGACACTTTTAACAAATAGTGCATGGAGTTGATTGAAGGAGGTAATATTGCAGGCATGAGAGGCAGGTTAGGAAGGTTTGGTGTGTGCAAGAGACTAGGAGTCATGCTGAATTTGGTATGTTTCTGAGGTTCTGATGGAGCTAATGCATAGGTATGGACATCAGCTCTGAGGTCTCAGCTAGAGGTAAACAACTGAGTCATTACCTGCACATCCAGTCTTGGGTGTGCATGGTTTTGCCAAAGACAGGTCTGGACAGTGTTTGGTGAGAAGAAAAAGAAGGTGTAGACTCCATTGGAAACTCATATACGTACAACAGCGGCTTTTGGCCTCATTGTGCTAGCCTTCCCCCAGGATTCCACAAGCAATTGTGGAGACTTCATTCATTAATATAATAATATAGTACCCCATGAAGGGCCCATCTAAAAAAGACTCCTGAGACTGCCTCGATTGAACCAACATCTGTGAGGATGACAACATTGCCCACAGTGTATGTGCCACACTTCCATTATTAGGATATGACACAGAATTCCGAGAAAATGGAGATCCATAAATACAATACTTACTTGGTTTAAAAAACAATAATAATATAGTATGTTATATATTAGTTATTTCCTGAAATTGGCAGGTTCAAGTTCAAGATCATTGAGAAATTCAAGGTCATCATCCAGTTTCTTAAAATCCTCAGCTGGGTGTGGTGGCTGATGCCTGTATTCCTATAATCCCAGTACTTTGGCCAAGGTGGGCAGATCGCTTGAGCTTGGGAGTTTGAGACCCACCTGGGCAACATGGTGAAATCCTGTCTCTACTAAAAGCACAAAAATTAGCTGGGCATGGTGGCACATGCCTGTAGTCCCAGGTACTTGGGAGGAACACCTAAGCCTGGGAGGTGGAGGTTGCAGTGAGCTGAGATCGTGTCACTGCACTCCAGCCTGGGCAACAAAGCAAGACCCTGTCTCCAAAAAAAACCAAAACCAAAACGCAAAAAAAAAACAACCCAAAATCTTCTTCAAGGATCTACCAACAGCATGGCTGCTGTCCCCGCTTTCCTTCTGTGACATCATTTCGAGTTTCACCCCATGCTCTCTGCATCTCAGCCCAGTTGCTCCTCTTTTCTGCTCCTCACGTCTCCCCATATATATTTATTCTGGTCCTTTTCATTCTGCTCTAACCCTCTGCCATTACACTGTCAGTCACTCTGTCGCCTACCCTTTTTTAGTCTTTTCCCTCAGTCCTCAGGTCTGAGGGTACCCTGATTGCTGTTGAGAGATCTGTCAGCTCAGCCCTGAGAACCTGACCTGTTGCTTGGCTGATGCACATTTTCCTTGCTTCACCTGTGGTGTCAGCTTTGGCTCTCAAGTCACAAGCTTGCCTGGGGCAGAGCTCAGGAGAAGCAGCCGTTGATTCACCCTTAACTACTGGCTTGTTTTTAAAAGCACTACCTTTTCAATAATATTTTTAAGAGAGATAAGTTGTTAGTGTAATGCTTATTAAGACTAGATGAAAGTGGCTGAGATCATGCTTTAGAAAGAGGACTGTGAGACATTTAGATCATAGCCAAAGGAAGACCTGCTCCCATCCTCACTGACTCCATTTTGCTAGAACCTGGCTGCTTAGGCGTCTCCCCTGTGTGAACACCACCGTTCCATCTTGCTTTGTAGAAGTCACCACAAAAGCTTCCTTTTCACCTTCACACGTAATTTATGTCACTAAGAATAATAACTCAGGTGGACATGAGGTCTGTGGTCATATTCAAGATGGTCCCGTCTTCCTCAATGATGAATAACTCTTACAAGGAGACAGAATGGGTTTACTGACCCACCTAACTATGTTGAACCTCCCACTGCTCCTACCTCTCAACACACAGGTAGAATGATCATCCCCTTGTGTTTGACACATGAGCTCAACCCTGAGATCCCACCAGGTCTCCATCCTCCTGCCATCACATCTTCCGCTACAGCAGCAAATGACCTGTGTGGCTAATACCTGATACCACACCCCCAACTTCTCAGGTGGAACTGAACATTCCTCTGCCTCCTGCCTTTGTCTGCCTATGCCCTTGCGGTTGCATGTTCTGACTATGGCTCAGTGGTGCTGCTTCCCATCCTTGCATGATGTGCTCTGTATGTTTCACCAGATTCTATTTGCAAGCTATTGCTTGCAAGTATCAGGTTCCGGAAGGCTACTTGATCGATGTTTCTACCTTAATAGCCACTCACCCAAGATGTACATCATTCTTGGATAGTTGACTGAGTGGAAAGTCTAAAGCTAGTCAGAGGGTTTCTGAAAAGCAGCTATCTTGAGTTGAAATAAAGGAGTATCATTTCAAGTATCACATAGAGAAATGCTCCCAATGCAAAGCCTGCTTTATTTATGTTACATGCTCTTGTAAGCAATTATTATCGATTTACTTTAATCATTCACATATTAGCTCAACAAATATTTTAAGTAGATTCTGTATATTGCATGCTGAGCTAGCTGTGGGAAATTGAACATAGACCAAGACAGACTTGAGTTTCTGCCTTAATTGTATGTATTTTTGACAACTATTATTATATTGTTTATATTATGGTAAGCGATAACTTTGGATTTCTCTTTATAAAGTAAGAAGTGAGGATGAATATATTTTTACATGTGCAGAGCACTTCTGAGCGAAAATGACGTGATGCCTGTTTCTCTTGGTAGCGACATACTAGTTAGAAGTAGAGAATTGCAGTTTTGGTGATGAGAGTGATTACACAAATGAGGTGCTCAATACTGTTGTTCATGATGCTAAAACTAATTCACACATTCTGTGTACCCTAATATACATAAAAAGATGTTTATGTTTATTTTTGAATTATATATAGTAGGAGTCTTTAAAATGTCACCTATTTAATAGAAGATTTTAAAGATAAAGTATGTCAAAATATGTAAATTTCAAAAACATTCAATGGCTCATATTTACATATATATTTAAATAACAGTACTAGAGACGTTCTAATGCCCTATTTCAATATTCACTTGGGTGTAAGGTCATGGCAAATTATGAAAGTAATGCCTAATGATAGAAGTAAAGTCAAAAGCAAAAGTAATTCTAATTTGCTAATATTTGTGTTTTAGAACATAGGGTCAAGAACAGGGAGGCAGATATTCTCTGGAAGAAGTGGAAGTCATTTCTTTGATCTACATGAGAGAAGGAAGAAGGCTAAGTGTAGCCATATTCAGCGTTTGCTTGTTTGTTTGGGGTGAGGGAATAGGAAGTCAAGGTAGTTAACATCGGAGTCCCTGGCATTGAAGTGAGTGGCTGAAGGTAAAAGTGGAAAGTGAGAGAAGAGTTATAAATGTTTCTAGCTACTCTTGGTAAAAGATAAAAAGGGACCTTCCTGAAGCGAAGGACCAGGAGGGGAAACAAGATTTGACAGGCAACATTTGGAAGTCATCAATCTTTACATTCCCTGACTGACATCAGAGTGTGGTTGGCCAGAGAGCTCAGCTGCCCCGATGTCAGCAGCATGGAAGATTCATAGGGAGCTCTCAGGTTGAAAAGTTTGCAGGCAAGCTTGGCTTTCCTTGTCCCAAGTCTCTTCCACTCACAGTCTTAACATCTTGGCTGATGACGGGTCACTCAGGCCAAGCCCTTGGACTCACCTGGACTCTTCTCTCCGTGGCTCACATCCACATAGAATCTTTCAGGAGTCCCGCCACTTGTCCCTTCAAATTATCCTTGTAATCTGACCACTTTTCAAGACCTCTCCTGCCTGGATTCAGCTGCTGATGGAAGATTGCATCAGAGAGTTGCCTATTGGGTATTGACTGGGGCCATCAGTAGAACTTTCTGCAGTGATGGAGATCTACTTTTCACCGTTCAATACTGTACCCACTGGCCATCTCTAGCTGTTGAGCACTTGAAATAGCAATAGTTGAATTGACTTAATTGACTTTTTCGGTTTTTTTTTTTTTTTTTTTTTGAGATGGAGGCTCACTCTGTTGCCCAGGCTGGAGTGCAGTGGTGTGATCTTGGCTCACTGCAAACTCCACCTCCCGGGTTCAAGCAATTCTCTTGCCTCAGCCTCCTGAATAGCTAGGACTGCAGCACGTGCTACCACACCTGGCCAATTTTTGTATTTTTAGTAGTGATGGGGTTCCACCTTGTTGGTCAGGCTGGTCTTGAACTCCTGACCTCATGATCTGCCTTCCTCGGCCTCCCAAAGTGCTGGAATTACAGGCGTGAGCCACAGCACCTGGCCTTAATGTTATTTTAATTAAAATGTAGATAGTCATATACAGCTAGGGGCTGCTATAGTACAAGTCTAACTAATGAAATACCTAGCTTCCCACAGCATACTTGGAGTTTGGAAATGCTGGAATTTGAAGCATGTGACTTCAGAGAGTGAGGGCCCTAGGACCCCAAGAGTGACAGAATGAGAGGAGAATTGGAAGGATAAGAGGTCATGGCCCACAGAGACAGGAGGGAAACTAAGAAGGAGAAAAACCCATATCATAGCCAAAGAAACTTACTGCTAAATTGGAGAGGAGGAGACCACCAAATAAGAGAGACACAAGAATGCTGAGTGTGTCACTTAATTGGATGGTTGTCTGGCACAGACATCATCAGTTATTCTGTTGAAGATGGCCATGTTTTAATGTGTAAGTCATCAGTTGCTGTGCAGAAGCGACTAAAGAAAGAGCAGGTTCAAATATTAAGTAAGAATTTGTGTGTGTGTATGTGTGTGTGTATGATGGATGTCAATAAAACATGATATTTAATATTGTCCCTGCATTGATGGCAAGAGAGTTTGGCCTTCCAAAATGCAGGTAAGATTCTAGCATGTTGCCAAGTGTAATGTAAGTTTATAGAGACTCCTATTTGGGAAAGAAGCGTTTAGACTATTCTTTTGGGACATCATAACATCTTATTACCTATGGTATAAAAGTTCAAATTGAAAAGAGGGCTCAACATGCAGGGCCTACCTGCTTTTGCTATTATTGTCATTCTGGCCAATTTTTCTGAATTTCTTATTGCATCATTTATGGAAGTGGTAGTATTATGGATGTTTAAGGTACCGTTTTGTTCTGTAGGTTTATTTCATTCAATGGGGTACCTCTTTCTATAAGCTTTGCTTTATCCTGATGTGCGGATTTGAAGCAAGGGTGGGACATATGCCTCCTCCTGAGACCTGTGATTCATTTTAGATGAAGGTGTTACCAAGAGATGTTTTGCCCTGCTCCTGTCAGTTCGCAAGACTCCACACCCAGCCCCCCGGGGAATGAAGGGAAAGAAAGGTGAGAACAATTGAACCCTTCTTGTATTGGTCAGCTCATGCTGCCATAACACAACACTACAGACTAAATGGCTTAAATAGCAGAAATTGATCTTCTCGTATTTCTGGAGACCAGAAGTCCAAGATCAAGGTGCCATGAGGCCGCCTCTCTTCTTGGCTTGTGACAGTATTTTCTCATTGTGTCTTATGACCTCTGTCTATGTGTATGCAAAGGAGGGAGAGAGACCTCTGATGTCTTTTGCTCTTCTTCTTCTTTTTTTTTTTTTTTTGAGAAGGAGTCTTACTCTGTTGCCCAGGCTGGGATGTAGTGGTGCAGTCTCAGCTCACTGAAACCTCCACCTCCAGGTTCAAGTGAGTCTCCTGCCTCAACTTCCCAGTAGCTGGGATTACAGGCGCCTGCCACCATGCTGGGCTAATTAGTTAATTAATTAATTTTTTTAGTAGAGACCAGTTTTCACTATCTTGGCCAGGCTGGTCTTGAACTCCTGACCTCATGATCCACCACCTCAGCCTCCCAAAGTGCTGGGATTACAGGCATGAGCCAAGGCACCCGGCCTCTTACTCTTATTATAAGCACACCAAGTCCTGTTGTATTAGGACCCCACCACGATTTAACCTTAACCACCTCCCTAAAGGCTCTATCTCCAATACAGTCATGTTATGGGTTAAGGCTTCAGCATATGACTTTGGGGAATACAGTTCTGTCCATAACACTGTTCATACATGTATGGGCATAGAGCAGTGTGACTTGCACCCTGAAGCTGCTAGTACTGTTGTTTTATCATTTTCTGGACATAGGACTTGTTGGTACCAAGTTCTAGAATAACCCACCTGAAGTTTAGGGCTGTTCTTCCCTCACTGCTGTCTCTTTTTCTCATGTGGAAGATAGGTCTGTCTAAAATGCAGCTTGGGTATTTGCAGATTATAATTCTACCATGTATAGGAAGACTTCTTACATGGTAACCATTTCAAGGGTGGCAAGAAGTGCTGTACAGGATGACTAAATCTGTGGGAAATGTGCACTGTATTCATAGTTGAATAAAAACAAAGTCAAAGAGGTACATTTTTCTATATCAGGTTGGCAAAAGCCTGAGAGGGTAATGGAGATCAGTGTGGTTAATGTTGTGGTGAGGTGACATTCTCATGACCTTTCCAGTGCATGGGTAGGCTAGACCAACCTGGCAGCAGGACTTTGGCTAACAAAAGGCTGAAAAATACACAGATTCCTTGTTTTATCAGTTCTGCTGCTGGAAACCCATCTATTGAACATGTCATAGATATAAAATGGAGTAAAAATCACATATAAAAAACAGGTAGATAACTTTCAACATAAATAGATTATTGAATACTAAGTATTCATTATAATTAAACTATAGATAAATGTTTATTGATATAAGAAATTGTTCATGAGATATTGCTGAGCAAAATATAAAAATAAAGAACCTTGCATTAGTACCTCATTATGTAAAAATCATTGTACAGATTAAGTTATATCAGAAATAATAAATTACCAAAATCCCCGTCAAAGTAATTTTACTTATCTGGGATGGCAAAATTGCTGGTGGTTGCTCTTCCTTTGTTCTTGCTTTTTGCTTTTTATTTCTCTCTACCTTCCAGATTTACTGGATTTAGCACAGATTAAATACTGTTTTTTAGTATATTGGCTGTGATTAAGACTAAAGTATATGGACATATAACTGCAAAGTTGGAGGGTTAACACTATTTATACTTACCCTAAGGCTATCGGGGATTGATTGGGGCAGATTTTTTGCAGGTTTCCTCTCTCTCTTCTGTGTGCCTTGATATGAGAGGACTGTGATTGGAGGGTGACTGTCTTTTCTTCCAGATACAGTGAGGACCAATAGTTAAATTTTGATTTAAAAAATCATGAATCATGGAAATTACTCAAAGTCATTTGCATTCAGGAATAGAGGTTGCCTTAGGTAGCGGTAGCTCTGTGTGGTGGAATAAGCCTTGAAGATTCCACTTCTTTTTCTGTTATTGCTGTAAGGAGAAAGGAGGTAGATAAACAGGCCTAATTATTCTCCATACTGTGTGGGTCACACTTGCCAAGCGCCCAGGGAGAAACCTTGATTCAATGCCTATTAAATCCCATATTTTTTATGACAGGTCACTGTTATACTTTTAAAGAGTTTCATTTTATAAAAATTAGTTTGTAGAGTAGCATTTAGGAGGCAGTGCAGGTTATGGGAAATAGACTGACACATCAAAGGACATTGAAATAGGAATTAAAAGGCAGAAAGCCTGAGTTCTGGGCCCAGTTATGTGACTTAATAACTTTGGGCTCTTAAACAATTTCTTTGTCAAAAATATGACAGTAATACTGACTCAGAGCCTGAATTAATGTGGGCCCAATAAAACTTAAAGAAAACAACGAATAGTAATTTAAAATAGGTAAGACTCTCGGCATGAGGTGCTCCTTATGTATGAGTCCGTTCTCATGCTGTTAATAAAGACATAAATTACTCAAGACTGAGTAATTTATAGAGAAAAAGAGATTTAATGGACTCACAGTTCTGTATGGCTGGGGAAGCCTCATGATCATAGCAGAAGATGAAGGAGGAGCAAAGGCATGTCTTACATGGTGACAGGCAAGAGAGCATGTGCAGGGGAACTGCCCCTTCCTAAGAGCATCAGGTCTCATGAGACTTACTCACTATCACGAGAACAGCACAGGCAAAATCTGCCCCCATGATTTAATTACCCCCCGCCTGGTTCCTCTCACTATAGGTGGGGATTATGGGAGCTACAATTCAAGGTGAGATTAGGGGAGCAGTGCATAGCCAAACCATATCATCTTGCATAGAGTCCCCTGTGAACCCATGGACATTGGTAGAAGTGGTGATACAAGGTCACGGTGGCTCTCTGAGAGACCAGAGGTGACTGCACACAAGAGCTGCATTTTCCTTCCTTCTCACTTTCTGCTCTGTTCTCCCATCTCTCAAACCTTTCCTAGGTAGAAGTTCATAGGTTCTACTCTTTTACCTGGGCACATTCGCTGAACTGCTTGTTTACATTCTACGTGATTAAGAGACTTGATCAAATAAGAAAACCATATGAGAAAGCATGTCGAATACATAAGTATACTTTATTATGTTCTTCCTAACCCATCAACATAATTATGCAAATGTCTTTCTTTCATCCTGTTGGTATTCATCACCTTCAATACTTTAAACTTTTTAGCTATGGTTGCATTTTGCCAAATCATATTTAATCTGATCCTTACTCTTTTCTCAAATTCTGCTTTGTTAATATTATTTCCCCAAAGCTTCTCACACATTCTGTTTGTAACAGATTTACTTTCCCAGTGCTATTCCAATCCCTATTGGTGATGTTATTATAATTACCTCATAAAATTAAAACAATTCAAAAATTAGATGGACTGTTCAATAAGAGATTTGGATGACTGCTTTTTTTTTTATCATATGTTTTAAGTAAAATTCTATAAGGGGGCCTTTTTAGGTTTGCATATCTCTAAATTATTAACTAGACATAGCTAAAAACATAGGGCAAAAGCTAGTGTGGAAATAAACATCTCTTAATGTAAAACCCAGGATGCTTAGATATGGCATAATAGAAAGTATCTTTTAACATTTACACAACCCTGTTTCCTGGAGGGATATGTAATATAATAGCTTTAGGCGAGAAAATAATTTCTATTTACTCTCAGACTTTTATTGAGTTGGGGGTTTTGTAATGCCTTGGTAAATATCACCCTCAGTTAACTATTGCTTTCTCTGTTGATCATTGCTAGATGATATATGTAACAAATACTTCAGTCCCCTTTTTAGTTCATTTGAGCTACTATAACAAATACCATAAATTGGGTCCTTGTAAACAACAGAAATTTATTTCTTGCAATTCTGGAGCTGGGAAGCCCAAGATTAAGTCCTGGAAGATTTAGTGTCTGGTGAGGGCCAACTTTCTGGTTTATAGATGATGCCTTATTGCTGTGCCCTCACATAGTGGGAGGATTGAGAAGTCTCTCTCAGGCCTCTTTTATAAGGACTCACCCTATTTATGGGGGCTCCACCCTCTTGACCTCATCCCCTCTTAAAGGTCCCACCACCTGCTACCATCACCTTGGGTATTAGTATCTCAGCATATGAAATTGGAAGACATCAACATTCCGACCACAGCAATCTCATTTATTTGTGCAGGAAATATAGGAACAATTCTGAAAATCTTGTTTTTAACCTGTACATATGCATCCACTTATGCCTTGGGTCTAATGTTATTTGAATTTCAGCTTTCTTTCATAAATTAACTCAGACAAAATCAACTGTGGCAAATGGCCTTGCCAGTTTTTGTCTGCTGTCTGTCACAGACTAGGAACTCAGTAAATATTTGTGGAGTAGATTAGTTATTGACTGTATTTCATAATACCAACTAAGCTTCTTATGTTAATTTAGGTATCTAATTATTAGTAAATTATTAATCATGGCTTCTGTATGATTTTCTTACAAAGGGGAATGTCTGATAGATTTTCTTTTGAGTTGGAAATATACTGTTTTAGGAAAAACCCTCGTGAACTTTATTTTTTCTTCTACTCTCACATAACAGCAATCATCAACACAGAAGAAGACTTCTGTGACCAAATGTGTGGGTTTTTCCCCCTCACACACCAAGCAGCAGACATAGCTGGGTGTCCTCTAATTCAATTCTGGGACTCTCTACTACGCTGTCTACTCTCAGGTAGTGTCAGAGCCTACAGGTTGAGAGCTGAGTCCCCAAGACTGTCCCATCCCCCCGGACACCAACTCCAAGTCCAGGCCTCAGAACCTCTGACCAACAGACTTCAAGCTGGGGTTCCTGTAGTTCCTGGGTTGGAGTCTATTGATTTGCTAGGGCAGCTCGGAGAACTCAGGATGCACTTAGGTTTACAGGTTTATTTCAGAGGATATCACAAAGGATACAGATGAAGATATGTGTAGGGTGAGTTAGGGGGAATGGGCGCAGAGCTTCCAAGCCCTCCTGTTGTGCCACCCTCTCCAGGAACCTCCCTGTGGTCAGCTCTCCAGAAGGTCTACAAACTCAGGCCTCTGGGGTTTTGTGGAGGCTTCTTGACATCAGCATTCTTTAACCCAGGGCGTGGGGGCAGGACTCTCCGTGGCATGAGGGTCTTATGACCCAAAATCAGAAAGGAGGCAGGGAGGATTAGAGTCCTGCCTTGGAGCAGGTAAAAGGTCAGTAGAAGGCCAGAGAGATTGCTTTTAGAAGCCTGAAATTCAGAGATTGCTTTCCTGAGGCCAGACATACCCAATACCATCACAAGACTATAACAGGGGCTATAAGAGATACGAGCCAGGAACCGAGGAGGAAACATATAATAACAACACATGTACCAATAGGCAGGTAATACATTTGCCTAAAATAATCATAAATTTGTAGTTGGACTCGCTTCTTAGACTCATTACTTCTTTACTGCTTTACTCTTATACTCTCTCTTTTAATTTCTCATCATTTCTCCATTTATCTCAAAGACAAAGCACAAGGTGTGAGTGTGATGTGGAATTTAGTTGGGGTTGATAAAAGGATAAAACATTCTATTTCTTGTACCGTTACTTTGCTCTACTTGTATCGCTCCGCTTCTGTAATTACGTTATGTTCTTTCTCAGCAGCTCATAATTTTACTTTTTTTCAGTGTGTATCCTTAAAGTGATCTGATAGTGGTGCCTGCTTAGTGTCAATATCTGATTGTATTAATCGTGTCCTCTTGCCTTGCAGGAGCTATGCCTGTCCCAGACCAGCCTTCATCAGCCTCAGAGAAGACGAGTTCCCTGAGCCCCGGCTTAAACACCTCCAACGGAGATGGATCTGAAACAGAAACCACCTCTGCCATCCTCGCCTCAGTCAAAGAACAGGTAGAAACATTCCATTTCTGTGA
The DNA here is from genome assembly GCA_004027715.1 of Plecturocebus donacophilus. Classification (NCBI taxonomy): domain Eukaryota; kingdom Metazoa; phylum Chordata; class Mammalia; order Primates; family Pitheciidae; genus Plecturocebus; species Plecturocebus donacophilus. The sequence continues at coordinate 66,413 of PVKP010000851.1, read as the reverse complement.
CGTGTGTTTCAGGACATTTTAAAAATTGTTTTTCTAGATGAACTTTAAAGATTATATTGAAAGAAACTCCTAATTTTCTAGCAGAGTGTTGGGATTAAAATTCCTTTTGACTCCCATGTTTTAGGCAGCCTTTCTTGAAAATATATTTTATTGGGGAAAAAAAAACAACAACTTTACGTATCAAAATTTCCTGTGGGTGAAGTTTCAGCAGATTCACTGATGGGTCTGACGTTTAGTGCTATTAAATGTACAAAGTGAAATAATTAGTCTTAGAAAACATAAAATCTAATAAAAAGTTAAAATATATCCAGGAGGTTAAAAATTATGTATGACAGTAATCGAATATCACATCAAGGTCAAGGCAAATTGTTTTTTCCAGTGTATTCTGAGATGGATCTGGAAGGATGCGGTCTAAAACTTTCCCTCTCAAACAAATGAAATTCTGAATAATTCTGCCTCCAACATTACTTTGCCAAAAAATACACAAGTAAATAAAATGTGAACCTTAGATTTAAAATGTCACTTTATAAAAGTCATGTTTCTTGTAAATAAAAAAGTAGTAAATAATCAAAGAAAGCTGGCCGATCAAGATTCTTTCATTTATTGCTTCTTCTAAACATGTGCTAGAAAATCTATCAGTTGTTTTTTTATATTAACTAAAAAAGCCTGCTGTGTTCGGGTTATGTGATTTGTTGCTGCTGATAGCAACTTACCTGACTCCAGGAACATCTCAGCAGAGGAAGAACCTAAAATGGGAGCAATTAAGAATAGTAACTCCACTCAAAAAGAAGAAGGACTCTAGAGGAAACTGATTCTGTTTTATGAGTGGAAACTGATTTAGGTAAGAGTGGGAAACCACCTAACCGGTCATCCCCCTGCCCGAAAGGATCAATGATGCTATCAGGCAAAAGTGTGCCATCTGGTCAGGAAGCATGCAGCTAAGTAGGTACTCAAGGGAGAGTTGAATAGATTGAGTGGAGAGTCTAGTTCATGAAAATAGGAAGCAGGGGATTGGGTTGAGCTTTAGGCTGTACTCCTTGATTAGTTTGCTTTCTAAAGCTTACTCTTGAGATTGTTTTCTGATTACGTTTAATGGAAAATGGAAAAAGGAACCACAAAGAGTGTTAATACCACTCCACATCCTCAGGATCCTACCTTGTTATAGTGGGGTTATGTCATGCTTTCTTATTCAGGTGTGATCTGAAAGTCTTGCTAAGCTACTAACTTCTGAGTAGTAAGAAAATTTAAAGCAGAAAGAATAAACCTAACAAAAAAATGACGAGACTTGTCTGCTGAAAATTATTTTATCACAAGGACATAAAGTAATTCATAATGAATGAAAAGACATGGCATGGCCATCTGTTGAAAAGCTTACTATCATCACAATATTACTGTCTCCCAAATTAGGATATAAAATTTAGGTAAGTGTAATCAGAATCCTGTGGCTGGTTGTTTGTTTTTTTGGCAAACTGGATCAAACTATTTTAAAGACCAGTGGAAGTATAAATATATGAGAATGCAAGGAAAGTTTTGTGAGATTTTATCTTACCAAACATACCAATCACAGTATTCCCAGTGGGCTCAAAATAAAGAATGGTCTCTATGTAAAACAGACTCAAATATACATCTATGCCTAGTCACTTAAAATTAGTGTTTCAGTTCATTACAAAGTGGTTTAAATGACGTTGTCCTAACTGACTCAACATCTGGAAGAAAATTAAAACTGTTAACTTACAGCATAAAGAGACATAAATCTCACAGGGAAAAAAAGTAACTGTAAAAATAAAACCGTTGACATGTTAGAAGAAACTTTGGGGAAAGAGCCCTGTAAATTAAAGGTAGGCCAGGCTTTATTGAGAGAGGAAACCCAGAAGCCATACATAAATGGTTGATGTGTTTTACAATATGAATACTAAAGTAATAGCAAGACAAAACTCAAAATAGAAAAGAAAAATAGTTCAAGAGAAAATATGTGTCACAAGTATAATGAAGTGTTGATAAAATTAATATATGAAGACTTCCTAATGTTGGTGAGAAAAATAGAAATTAAAGAATAGAAAACTAGGCCAAGGATATAAGCAGAAGAAAGATGCAAGCAAGTAATGGATGTTCAGAAATGTCCACTCTAATGTACCAATCGGAGACATACAATTTTAACTGAGAATGAGACTTATTTTTAATCTATTAGGTAGACAACTGTTGAAAAGTAGTTTATATTGTATGCCAAGTAAGAGTTAAGGTTGGGGAAATCCACATTCTTTTTCATTCCAGATGAGAATATAAATTGCTGTAATTTTTCTTTTGTGAATTGATTTATTTCTATGCATCAATATTTAAAGTGTTCAGTAAGCATTTATTTAATCATTTAGATATATATTCTGTAGAAATGAGTGACTATATAGATAAAATTTATGTGTATGTATGTTTATTATAAAATTATTTGAAATAGCCAAAAATATGGCTTGGTGAAGAGTTGAAAATGTTATATTCTTTCTATAAATATTATGTAGTCATTAGTAAAAATGAGTTGGGGATATATGTCTAGCCTTTGGGGAAAAAAATCCATGAGAATTTTAGAAAGGAAATTATATAGTAAGATATTATCCTATTTTTTAAAAATCGTAACATTAGATATGTTTTTGGCTTATACATATTTATGAGCATCAAGAAAAGTATAGAAGGAAACAAATCGAACTATTAACATTGATAAGCATATGTATGTGTTTTACAGTTAGATGGAGGTGGGAACAAACTGAAGACATGGGGGTAATTAACCCAAAAATGGAAAATATATTTGGGAGACTGGAATAAATATTCGTTGGGTTTGGATAATAGGAAATATTCACTCAGCTCAGAGTGAAGTTTGAATGTTGGGAGTGCACAAACTGTTTAAGGCAAAACTGTTACTGTAAATAAAATGACTTCTCAAAATCCTGGATGAGAGTTTAACAAAAACTTACTGTATTAGCTCGTTCTCATGCTGCAGATAAAGACGTGCCAGAGACTGGGGAATTTATAATGAAAAAGTGGTGTAATGGACTCACAGTTCCATGTAGTTGCGGGGAGCCTCACAATCATGGCAGAAAGCGAAAGACACATCTTACCTGGCCACAGATAAGAGAGAACATGTGCAGGGGAACTCCTCTTTATAAAACTATCAGATCTCATGAGACTTATTCACTGTCAGGGAAACAGCATGGGAAAGACCTGCCCCTATGATTCAGCTACCTCCCACTGGGTCTCTCCCACAATACCTGGGTATTACGGGAGCTACAATTCAAGATGGGATTTGGGTGGGGACAAAGCCAAACCATATCACTTGAAAAGTTTTTTTCTGAGGAATTAAAAAATGTATTGTTCATTTTTGGATAGCAAAGGTGAGTTTATTTGGTGACACATAAGTGATGTTTGGAGAGATGCAAATGTGTTCTGGAAACTTGAGATAGAGAAGCCCCAGGTGCCCAAGTCAGAGGCTGGGAATTAGGTCCCAGCATCTGGGACACACGCAGCATCTGCCTAGGTAAAAGCTGAGTCAACAAGCAGCAGATTCCATGAGCTTTTTGGGGTTGGTCTGATGCACAAAATTGATCTCTTTCATTGGGGGATTTGTATCCTAAATCATTCTTAAAGTTTCCTTCTTTTTTTCCTCAAGTCTTGACTATTATCTTTTGAGTAAAAGCTAAATTAAATATATTTCTTTCTTTCTTTCTTTCTTTCTTTCTTTCTTTCTTTCTTTCTTTCTTTTTTAATTGTACTTTGGGTTCTGGGGTACATGTGCAGATCATGCAGGATTGCTGCATAGGTACGCACATAGCAATGTGGTTTGCTGCCTCCATCCCCCCGTCACCTACATCTGGCATTTCTCCCCATGTTATCCCTCCCCTACCTACCCCCAACCCCCGCTGTCCCTCCCTTCCCCCCCACAATAGACCCCGGTGTGTGATGCTCCCCTCCCTGTGTCCACGTGTTCTCATTGTTCATCACCCGCCTGTGAGTGAAAATTTGGGGTGTTTGATTTGCTGTTCTTATGTCAGTTTGCTGAGAATTATGGTTTCCAGATTCATCCACGTCCCTATGAAAGACACAAACTCATCATTTTTTATGGCTGTATCGTATTCCATGGTGTATATGTGCCACATTTTCCTTGTCCAGTCTATCATTGATGGGCATTTGGGTTGGTTCCAGGTCTTTGCTATTGTAAACAGTGCTGCTATGAACATACATGTGCATGTGTCTTTATAATAGAATGATTTATAATCCTTTGGGTATATACCCAGTAATGGGATTGCTGGGTCAAATGGAATTTCTGTGTTGAGGTCCTTGAGGAATCGCCACACTGTCTTCCACAATGGTTGAACTAGTTTACACTCCCACCAACAGTGTAAAAGTGTTCCTATTTCTCCACATCCTCTCCAGCATCTGTTATTTCCAGATTTTTTTTTAATGATCACCATTCTAACTGGCGTGAAGTAGTATCTCAGTATGGTTTTGATTTGCATTTCTCTTATATATATTTCTTAAAAATTTTATCTGAGTTGGTTTTCAAGTAGTTAGCAATAGAATTAAAAATATAAGACAACCATATGTAAAGAGTTTTAAAATATAAAAAATTATAGATGAAAATGTAAGGAAACTCTTTAGTCAATATATTATCAAACTCCAGGTGATTTTTACAGATTTAATAAAATCTTGAAATTGAGAGCATTTATGTCTCCAGATACTCTATTGCTATACTAATTTTTATTGTTCTTTTTGTTCCACAAGCATTATAAACCATATTCTTGATTTTAGAGGAGTTTATGAGTACCGTTATTTAGGATATTAGTGATTCCTAGGTAGCAGAAGAAACAGTCTCTTCCTTTTAGTTGTTTTTCTTATTGTATATAATATAGGAAAGTAAGAGTAAGACATTACTTTTTTTTTTGAGATAGAGTCTCGCTGTGTTTCCCAGGCTAGAGTGAGAGTGCAGTGGCATAAACTCAGCTCACTGCAGCCTCCACCTCTGGGTTCAAGTGATTCTCCTGCCTCAGCCTCCTGGGTAGCTGGAATTATAGGCATGCACCACCATGCCTGGCTAATTTTTGTATTTTTAGTAGAGACAGCATTTCACCATGTTGGCCAGGCTGGTCTCAAACTCCTGACCCCATGATCTACCCACCTCGGCCTCCCAAAGTGCTAGGATTACTGTGCCCGGCCGACATTTCTGGGCTTTCACTATGGGGCAAACCACGACACTGAGTACTTTATATATGTTGTGTCATATGAAGCCACAAGGAAGCATTTAAAAAGATTCATTTAAAATCTAAAGAAACTTGATCTTTTATATCATCTCTTGTGAGGGTAGTATGCATTACTTTTTATTCAGCTTCTACATTTAGAATTTTAAAAGTAACTTAGCTCTGTGTAACCAGAATGCTATTTGGAATAAGTTCAGTATAAAATATTCCCTTAATTAGTTTTCTTCCAGTGCCACATATCACTGCAGAATCTTTCAGCGTTATTAGTGTTACTATAATGTGCAACAATAATTTCTGATAACGCAATGTGTTATTTAGAAAATGACCTATAACTATTAATCAATTTTCAGATGGTATTTTTAGAAGGCATTTTATGAAATTAATGACAAAATTATCATTGAAGAAAAAGAGGAAGTTAAAACACCTTTAGGAAAGGTCAAGAAGATAGAGGATTATCTGCAAAGACCAGTGAACTTTATATTTTCTTAGTCAGAGAAGGAAAGAATTATCCATGGCATAGTGCTACCAGTTGAACTTTCTCCACATATCAAAATTTAAATGAGAATTGTGTGATTGCTGAATTTTTATTTCTTGTTTCAAGCCAGGTGTCGATTAGAAATGAAAAAGAAAAGCATGATGTTCCTTTAATTTTTATTACAGAAACTCAGCTGTATTAGGAATAGTGATCATCAGTTTCAAGCCATGAATCGAGAGATTAAGGCCCAAGCTAGGAATCCATAGAACTGGGTCATGACACATGATATGCTTTATAACAAGGAAGGGGAAGCAAGGATCAGAAAGCCTTGGGGTGTTTAGACTTTAGGAGGGTAAAGAAAGAAAATGAGTGTGTATGTAAAGTTATGAAGTTCACGTCTGAAGGAGTGGGATGGCCAGGTAGCATGAGATTAATGGGACCAACTACATTTGAAGTGTGTTTGTTTTCCTTGTTAACCCCATGCATCACAAAAATGACAACTCAAACTATAAATCAAGGCGAAACAAGTCATAAACTTCTTATTTAAGTCTTAGCAATATATGCTGGGAGTTCCAGTTATGAATGAATAATTCTAGAACTCTGGATAGGTCATCTCTGCCTCTCCACCCCTGCTTCCTAATGCTCTCTTATGTGTATTCTGTTAGTTACTGCAAGTTATTTTGGCTTTTCCTCCTTAAAACTTAATATTTTCCTTACAATTTCAGCTTGTAACTCTTCTTAAGACTTTTGTATACCTATCTGTCCTTTTGTTAACTCTGAACTCCATTTAAAGAATTAACACATTTGGTTATTTTATGCTCTGTTCTCTTTTACTAGTAGTTATTGGGTTTACAGAACACTGGAGGCTATTATGGGGGAAAAAAGAGACTTGGGTGTTATATGCTAAATTGGAAAATAAGCTTTTAGTATGTGGGGTTTTGTAACATGACATTATAGTGTTTCTAATGCCTCTGTCATATTTGCTACTATAATTCACTGTTAAATATTTGTATATAAAATCATACTGAATATGTTAAATGTGATGTTTTAGTAATTTTTATGGATTTTCCACTATAAAGGTAATTATATAAGAGTTTAAAACCTTAGATAGGAAAATAAATAAATCAGTTTTTTTTAAATGTACCGCAAACAGAGGTAGCTGCAAATGTTTAGGGAGATTTCTTTCCAGGATTTTTATATGAATATAAGATTATCTTTACACAATTTTCATTTTGCTTTATAAATATTTATTCTTCTTTGTACATTTAACATTCTCTGAGGAGTATTTTTTCATATCATTTAATATTATTTCAAAATGTTTCTAACAGGTATGTGATATAGATTCACTGTGAATTATTTAATATCATAATTTTATTTCACATTTTTACCTTTGTGTATCTCTTAGATTGATTCAGTTTTCTCAGTATGAAAAAAGTGTCATGTCAGTCACATTTCCTTGTGCATTAATCATTGGGTCTGCTTTGACAGACACTGCCTGGAGCAAAGGCTTATAAAAAAGAGTTTCAAGACCCTTACAAATTCACTTGGAAAATATGTCATCATTAATTACTGACAAGGGCCGCTGGCAGGCCATGAAAGCTAGGGCTCTTGGGGTAAAATAGTCAGTGCCCAGTGCAGGGTTTGCACAAAGCAAGAAATTAACCAATGGCATATTCTAGAGGGAGCTCATCGGGGGAAATGTTGATTTTTCAGAGACATGGAATCAGATAGGGTAGGAATAGTTACAAAAAACACAGGAATTATTATAGAGCAAGGAATCAATGTTCAATAGGATCTAAAAATAAAAACGTTTTTTAAAAAGAACAGGTAATAATTTTTTTCAGTTTACATATTTTTGTAAAACAAGTATTTCTATAAAATCTACATGTGAAACATTTCCTCAGATATAGAGTTAAATAACATATTTTTTCCTTTAATAAATTATTTTGCTCAGTATGTATTTTGTGATCAAGAAACCGAGACTTTAAAAAAACATTCAGTGTACCTACCAAAAGCCATACAGGAAATTGCTATAGAATTGAAATGAGAAATTAAATTGTTTTATTCACTGAATTGAAAATTCAGTGCTTTCTTTTCTCCACTACACTACATGACCTCGTCATTTAGACAAAATAATAGGCCTACAATATGTTGTCTAATATTTTTCCCAAGAAAAATATTTTTCTATGACCAAGGTTTTGCTAAGGTCAAGTTAGATAGTATTTTCTGCCAGTCTAAATCTTATTTAACTAGGAGAAGAGAATGGGGAATTTATACATTAATTTGATCTGCAGTATATTTTTTAAAGTAATGACTAATAAGAACCCAAATACAAATAATTTAAGGAACTGCTGTACTTCATTTTTAGTTAATTGTATCTGTAGAGAAAATGTGACAGGAAGGAAGGGAATACTGTGGGTTAGACCCACTCTTGCTTTAGTTGAAAATTCCTGTTGCTGGGCATCAGTGGCCTGGACTGGAGTTATCTCTAGCATGCATCAGTGACACAGGTAAACATGCCTGAGGCAGCCCATCAATCATGTTCAAGTTGCTGTCACTGGGCTGCAGTCATAAAAGGCACGTGTAAGTTCATGCCCTGAGCTCTAAATGAGCTGGCTCTGTGCCCTTCCGGCATGGAAAAGTGAAGATTAGCATCCTCCTTTTTCACTAAGGACAAGTTCTGACTTTCACCTTCTACTCATAGCCTCAGGAAGCAGCTGGGCCACTTGCCTAATTATTGTGAGAAAGAACAACTCAATATCAATAAGGCAAAAAGAATATCACTTTTGACAGGTAATCTTCAACATCTAGAGAGACAGTGCTAAATAGCTTCATTCGCCCGAGTCAATAGATTTAGTCATCTGGGGATGCATTTTTGAAAGTTACACATCCTGGAAAGATAAAGAAGTTAGGCTCAGATTAAAAATTGAGGTTACATAAAAGTCTACTTAACTATTCCATAGTTCTTACAGTAAATCACAAACAATTCCACGTGGAGTTTTGACACTGCCATATCTTCTGTTCTGAAAAGTAGAACTCTGGGATATCAAGCAAAGGTGTTTAAAGACTTTTATTTGATTCAGAGCTTTTGGAATACAATTGTAGCCCTGTTTGTCAGCACCCATGCCCACTACTTACACACAAAAAAAGAAACCCTCCACCCAAACAGGTAAGCTTGGTATCCAGCCCATCTATTAACAAAGCAGTCACTTTTATGAAACTATTTTATTAAATAATACCACACACTTTAGGTACTGTTCAGAGACATGAAATTGTCTACTCGAGACCTCCTGTCAAAAGCCAGAGGTAATTTATTCTTAAAATGAATCATCTAGAGTGTAAATCCTCCCACTTTTGAGACCTCTGCTCAGATTGAAAATACCACCTCATCCCTCCACCGGAATGCCCTCAAGAACGTGGCTTGAATAACGCTGCAGCGATATGATGACTCCATCTTTATGGAGACCCAAGATAAGAAACTACCATACTAGGAGCTTTACTGGTTTGTTTGATGACATTGAAAACCTTTCAATAGTTAGCTATAGTCAACTGATTTAATAGAAATGAGACATTTCAGTAATAGACATATTACTGTTACTAGTAGTAATAATATCTGTAGTATTTTTCTAACTCTCACCAAAGCTTATTGGATGGGGATGTGGCCTTGTCTCCCCTCCTTACTCTTGTGTCACCAGCTCTTGGAGCAGTGCCAGCCATGGAGGAGGTGTTCAGTATATTTATATTGAGACGATGACTTAGGAATGAACCTATTGTCTTTTTCCATTTTATTTTAACACAAAAGTAAATGCTTTGCTTAATTGTGGTAGAAATCCTCAGTTATTTTTGTGGTACAAGTGTCTCATTTTCAGTGTTACGTTGGTCATATACTTTTACACTTACTTGAATGGTTGTTTTGGATACAGGTTTTCCACGTGGGCTGCTCGCATATTACTTCAGAGTGCGCCCATTGTCTTCGATGAATCCTAGGCCCCAAATTGCAATTTTTTTTCTATAAACAGCCTCAATCGAAACTCATTTAATCAAGTGGAATGAGATATTTTCAGTTTAAAATGAAGCTTATTAACCATATCCTTCATTAATAAAATGTGTCTTTTTTTTTTTGAACCTAGACGGTGTGCTTTGTTTTACTTAAAAGGAAAAAAACACCTACCATGCTAGTACATGAATCAGCAACTTTACACATAGAAAACATACAAATACCTTATTTTTGTTTGTATACAATTAAGCCAGGTTTATCATATTTGTTGACAGTCTCCTTCAGTGATTTTTAACTGCTATTCAAAAGCAGGCTCTTGCCCCAGAGTCTCGGAGCAATTCGATTATTTGCTTTAGTGCTTATTTTGTATGCTTTTTATGTTTGAGAGATTTTCACATATTTGTGCTTGATGAAACTCTTGATGTCATTAAAACGTACTGATCATTACAGATTTTGAAGTAATTTTTTGTGTTTGCTATTTATTTGTATGTTGAATGGTGGTGTGTTGTATGTGTTTGATATGGTTTGGCTGTTTCCCCAGTGAAAGCTCATCTTGGATTGTAATTCCCATAATCCCCATGTGTCATGGGAAGGACCTGGTGGGAGGTAATTGAGTCACGGGGGCCATTACCCTCCTGCTGTTCCTGTGACGGTGAGTGAGTTCTCATGAGGTTTGATGGTTTTATGAAGGGCTTTCCGACCCCACCTTCACTCATTCTTTTTCTTCCTACCACCATGTGAAGAAGGACATACTTGCTTCCCCTTCTACCATGATTGTAAGTTTTTTGAGGCCCCTCCCACCCCGGCCCTGTGGAACTATGAGTAAATTAAACCCCTTTCCTTGATAAATGACCCAGTCTAAGGTATTTCTTCATAGCAGCATGGGAACAGACCCATACAGTGTTGTATGTGTGTAGTTTTTTTTATTGTTGGCATTTTTTATATTTTAGCACAAGTTACCTTTTAGGCATATTTCTATGGATGGTTCCAAGGGAGACAAAAAGCTTACTTACCTGCAACTGTGTAACAGAATAATTTCAGTATTCACTTTACAGGAAATGGAATATTCATAGAAGAAAATGCCAGGAGGATTTGTGTTGAAAAATTATAAGTGCTGTTATAGCAAGTTCTTTATTCTTGTCCCTGGCTCATGTGAGGGTTTACTTTTCAGCATTTTCTTAGAAGAAAACTCTTTGTGGAAAGTGGTGTCTTCAAACAGTCTGTTACTGAAAGCCACTTCACTAAAATGTAAAATATGAATATATTTTTACATCAACACAGGAAGTGAGTAAATAGGTAGTTTTGCTAGAAATGTGGACCCTAACTAAGGACTGCAGGAAGGTGAATTAAACAGGTGAATTTTGACAGTATACTTAGCCTAAAGCTCACTATGGCAGGTTGTCTTGTTTCAGAGTGCTAGATCACAATTTCCTAGGTCTTCCATCCTTCTTGTGATGAGAATCGAATCCTCTCACATTGACAGAGGAGCTCGATATTTCCTCTTCTTCACTCCAGTTAGACTTAGGACTATGGTGGAAGGGAATGCTTGTGACCAGGGCTACAGGGCAGTAGGCCTCCTGCCTGGTTCTTCTGGGATGCTCATTCTTAGAAACCAGCCACCATGAGATGAACATGCTTAAGATGCTCATGAAGAGTTCGTGTGGAGAGGCATGCAGTCTCCAGGCACACAGCACCATCTGAACTTCTAGCTGGCACCAGCACTGACTTAGCAGCCTTTCCAGTGAACCATCCACAGTGGAGCGCCAAGTCCCAGCTGATGCTGTGTGAAGCAGAGGCCGCCTGTCTTATTGATATTTGGAGATAGATGACCCAAGCAGATGGTAGTTGTAGTTTTAAGTCAGTAAATCTTGAGGTGGTTAGTTACACAGCAGTAGATAACCAAATTCACTCATTTTTCCGTGTTTATAAAAAATCAGTCATATTAGATCATTTTCTCTACTTCTGAGTCTTATGATTCTATGTAGCCTGGGGTGAATTAACAACAACAACAAAAAAACAACTTATTGAGATTTACTCACATACCATACTGTTCTCTTGTTTATGTGGTTTTAGTATATTCTCAGTCACCCCAGGAAACCACTGTTACACTTTCTGCTTCTGTAGATTTTCTTATTCTGATTGTTTTATGTAAAAGGGATTATAAATCTATGGTCTTTTGTAAAGGGTTTCTATTGCTTATCATAATGTTTCTGGTTTCATTCATGTTGTAGCATGCATCAGGATTTCATTACTTTTTACTGCCAGATAATATTCTATTGTATGGATATACCTCATTTCATTTATGCAGTCATTCATTGATGGCCATTTGAATTGTGTTCATTTATTTTCTATTGGTAATACTGTTGCTATGAATATTTGTGTATGAGTTTGTGTAGACATGTGTTTTTATTTCCCTTGGGTAAATACCTAGGAGTGGAAATGCTAGATCACATGATAACACTAGGTTAACATACTGAAGAACTGCCAGCTTGTTTGTATATTTTATGAGGATTACAATTTCTTCAAATCCTTGCCAACACTTGATATTTTCTGACTTTTTGGACTATAGGCAGAATAGTGAGCTGAGGTAAAACTGAAATGAACTGCTAGACCAGAGTCTAAGGACATCAAAAAAAATTCTATGACAGAACAACAATGCATTTTAAAATATGTAAAGTATTAGCAATATATTTAGTCAGTAGGCAAAATAAGTTCCCAAGCATGAGTTGTGGTTAGCCTCAGTATTCCTGGGGCAGCATACCCACGCCTGTGAAGAGGCTAGAAGCCAAGTTACATGTGTTGCAGGTGGGAAAACCAATGCTTGGCTTGCAAACTGTGGTGGTGGAGTGAGACAGGAAGCAGAGCTGTGGGAGCTGTCTTCAAACATGGTTATGCAAAAGAAGAACCAAACTTTTGTTGTACAACTGAGAAGAGCATTAGAATAAAGTTTCAAAATTTACGAGAGACAAGTGTCATTTTTGTGTCGGGTATGAATCTTAGATGCAAACTTGAGGAGTTTTAAGCAGAAAGGAGTAACTAAATGACTTAGGCAGGTCCCCATATATTTGGAAGGAACAAATAGGTTTGGGGTTTACATTACTAGGGACAATGGCAACTTTTACTGCAGGTCTGCCTCAGGGATGTGTTAGAAAGTTAAACTTTTTGTTTTAATGGAAAAAAGGTTCTCAAAGATTCCAGCAAATGGCAAATTTAGGAAAGTACTCTCAAGTAAGGCTGGTTCCTGCTATCTCTTCAGGAAATTCACTAACAAGCAGTAATCAATGACAGACCTTTTGACCGCTGGTTGGCAGCACAGGGTGTACCATCGCTTGTCAGTACATGTGCTGAGATGGGATTCTTTTTAGCCCCGGGTGTGGCTGGGTGAGCTCTTGGCTGGCTTCATCCATTGCCTTGCACAGCATGCTCAAAATCTATTATCCTGTTCTAACTTCCATATGAAACTAGGAGGGGATACTAGGGTATGAAAAATGTTGGAAAGGGTCTGTGCTATAGCATTACCTAATCTAAATACATTATATATAAATATATAAATATATATATCAGAGCCACCCACAGATTCAAAGAACGAAGTAGTGAAGCCCTAGTTGTTAGAATTAAGCAAGGAGAATCTGAATGAATATCTATGAGGAACTTAAATTAGATAGAAGATTTAACTAAATGAACTAAGGTCTTCTTCAAATCATAGATATTGTTAAAGTCTGACATATAACTTGTTAGTCAAATCTACTTGTTAGTATTTCATCAGTAAGGATAAATATTGCACATTAATTTTTAATATTAACATTTAAATATAGTTTTGTTGTTGTTGTTGTTTTTCCTGCTAAGAATCTTTCCTTTGTGGTCTGAGATATCCATACTTCATAAATATGTAGTGTCTAACAACAGACAATTTATTATGCAGCATTAGAAACCACTGTCTCCACCGCAAGTCTAGTTAAGATTTTGAGGTAGGACTTGTGATTACCTTTGTTAACTAGGGGGAAAGTCACTCAGTACTGCTGGGCTGTAATCAATTTTAAGGACAAGTTAAATTTTCATGGCTTCTCCCATGACACAGAGTAAGCTATATAACACTTGCTCCTGAAGGAAAAGCATGTTATCTTGTTTTAAGGATTTATTCATAAATGGCCATGGAATGTGGACTAATATTCTCCCTGATGGAAAAAGTGATACATTTGGCATCAGTAGACTTAGTTCAGATTCTTCCAGCATTTTCTTAATGAATGGCCTTGGTTAAGTTATGTAACATTTCTGAAATTTATTTTAATCCTCTGATAAAATGAAGGCAATTAGATCTCAGAGTTGTGATGAAATGTATGTATATAATAATATAAATTTTACAAACACGTGTTAGTTTATTAGAATGCCCATGGAAATCTGTGCTCCTTAGTTGATGTCAACTTGATGAATTACTCTTTGCCATCTCTCTTAGACAATTTAACAGTAAAGAATATGTAGTCTCAACAGATGAAATCAGGAAATCCAAAGGTGAATCTAGGGTTTCTTTAGTTACTGAGGAAATTGGGAGAGAGGAAAGGTTATTTGTCAGAGAAAAAATAATAATAAATTGGCTTTCAGGATTTTACTTATTGACAGATTATTACATGAGATGGTCTATAAATATGATGGAGAGAGACTGCAGGAAGTGTTTCAAAGCTCCTTGATTATACTTAATATGTTACATTTCTATGTTCTTGTTGAATATATAGATTTTTTTCTCTTAATTATATATTTTTTGTTCAACAGTAAAGAAACATATGTATTAGAACTCTTGATAATCAGGTCATTTTGTTGCTGTGACTTAAAATCCTCTGGAACACAAGTGTGTCTTGCCAGTCCTAGCGTCTGCCAGTGTCTGATATAAAGAGGCTTGGGGAAGATCAAAGAGAGCAAGTTGCGTTGCTCATCTTGGTTAGCACATGGAATAGTTATTGTATGTGAGTGAAGAAGGATATATTTCCTACAGAAGCAGGAGCTCAGAGCCAGAGATGACCAGTAGAACATGAGGTTTGGGGTTTCCAGAAATCTTGGGCCAATTGAAATTCTCATGAAATGTTGGATAGGGGACTCTTAAGTAGTCTTCATTAAATCTCAAGAACTGTAGCCGCTATTTGAATTATGCTGTGGAAGGTGTCCCTATGGCCCTTTGAGACATCTTCCTTCTTTTGTATACAATAGAAAGTGCCTTGACAGTGCCTGGAATATGGAAGCTGCTCTTTACATAGTAGCTACAAATAAGAACATTGTGATTATTTTGTTAATTGATAATGAGTAACAATAGTAATAAATTTCACACTTAACACCTGAGATTGAACTGAACGTGTGACATTCATTTCAGGAGTCCTGATGTTTTATTGCCATTGGTCTATTTTACAGAAGTCAATAATTCTGTCCATTTTATTTAAATTGTTGGAATATATTTAAGATGGTGTTAATAGTGAGTGATATGATGTGGCTGTGTCCCCACCCAAACCTCACCTTGAATTGTAATACTCTCCACGTGTCCAGGTTGGGGCCAGTTGGAGATAATTGAATCATGGGGCAGTTTCCCCCATACTGTTCTCATGGTTGTAAATAAGTCTCATGAGAACTGATGGTTTCATCAATGGAAGTTCCCCTGCACAAAATCTCTCTTGCCTGCCCCCATGTAAGATGTGACTTTGCTTCTCCTTTGCCTCCTGCCATGATTGTGAGTCCGTTAAACCCCAGCCATGCTGAATTGTGAGTCCATTAAACCTCTTTATAAATTACCCCAGTCTTAGGTATGTATTTTTTTGTTGTTGTTGAGATGGAGCCTCACTATGTCACCCAGGCTGGAGTACAGTGGTGCAATCTCAGCTCACTGCAGCCTCTGCCCCCTGGGTTCTAGCAATTCTCCTGCCTCAACCTCCTGAATAGCTGGGATTACAGATGCTCACTACCATGCCTCGCTATTTTTTTTTTTTTTTTTTTTGTATTTGTAGTAGAGATGGGGTTTCACCATGTTGGCCAGGCGGGTCTCGGACTCTTGACCTCAGGTGATCCACCCACTTCGGCCTCCCAAAGTGCTGGGATTACAGGTGTGTGCAACTGTGCCCAGCCAGGTATTAGCATGTGAGAACGAACTAGTAATACAGTGAGGAAGGTGAAACTCATTTTCTGTCTTTTCAAAAAGTCACTATTTTATAACAAAATTCTTAGTATTGAGACTAGTATTTTGGCCAGGCGTGGTGGCTCATGCGTGTAATACCAGCACTTTGGGAGACTGAGGCAGGTAGATCACCTGAGGTCAGGAGTTCAAGACCAACCTGGCCAACATGGCAAAACCCTGTCTCTGCCAAAAATATAAAAATTAGCCAGGCCTGGTGGCGTGTGCCTGTAGTCCCTGCTACTCAGGAAGCCGAGGCAGGAGAATCCTTGAATCCAGGATGTGGAGGTCGCAGTGAGCTGAGATTATACCACTGCACTCCAGCCTAGTGACAGAGCAAGACTCTGTCTCAAAAAAAAAAAAAAAAAAAAAAAAAAAAAACAAAAAATTGCTGGGCTTGGTGGTGGGCCCTGTAATCCCAGCGACTTGAGGGGCTGAAGCAGGAGAACTGCTTGAAATCTGCAGGAGGAGGTTGTGGTAAGCTGAGATCCCACCACTGCACTCCAGCCTGGGTGACAGAGCAAGACTCCAGCTCAAAAAAAAAGACGAGTACTTTCCAATTCTTCTTCTTCTTCTT
>PVKP010000851.1:0-49879 GCA_004027715.1 Plecturocebus donacophilus | reverse complement strand
GTACTTTCCAATTCTTCTTCTTCTTCTTTTGTTTTTTTTGAGAGAAAGAAAGAAGAAGAAAGAAAAAGGGGGAGAGAGAACAGAATTCTTGCTCTATTGCCCAGGCTGGAATGCAATCTTAAAAAGGTATTAAAAACCTCTTTTATGCCATCAATTGTACTTAACAACAGCGACAGGAAGGAATAAGGGAAGAAAATAACAAACAGTCAACCAATATTTCATTTAAGTCTGTGAGATACTACGCAAATGCTAAAGAGTAATTCACTTCCTATTATGTAGTCACTTTCACAATGGGTGTAATATAAATTAACAATGTGATGTCAAAATCTCCCGCTATTATTGTGCAGGAGTCCAAATCTCTTTCTAAGTCAATAAAAACTTGTCTTATGTATCTGCGTGCTCCTATATTAGTTATGTATATATTTATATTCATTAACTCCTGTTGTTACATTGATCCTTTTACCATTATGTAATATCCTTCTTTGTTTCTTTTAGTCTTTGTTACTATTAAAGTCTATTTTATCAGAGACAAGAGTTATAACTCCTGATTTTTTGTTTTTTACTCTCCATTTAATTAGTAAATCTTCCTCCATCCCTTTATTTTAAGTCTTTGTGTATCGTTGTAAGTTGGATCTGGATACTGTGTACCGATGGATTTTAATTTTACCTGTCTGTGACTTTAATTGGGGCATTGTATCCATTTAAGTTTAGGATTAATATTAATATTTATGAGTTCAATAATGTAATATAATGCTAGCTGGCTATTTTCCCGTTAGTTGATGTAAATTCTCATTATGGAGATACTCTTTACATTTTGGTGAATTTTTGGGATGACTGATAACTGGTTGTTCCTTTCTGTTCGTAGTGCTTCTTTCAGAAGATCTTGTAAAGCAGGCCTGGTGGTGATGAAATCTCTTGAGTGCTTGCTTATTTGCAAAAAACATTTTATTTTTCCTTCATTTATGAGCTTAGTTTGGCTAGATATTAGATTCTGGGTTGAAAATTCTTTCCTTTGAGGATATTAAATATTGACCCCCACTCTCTTCTAGATTGTAGGGTTTCTGCTGAGAGGTCTGCTGTGAGTCTGATAGGCTTCCCTTTATGGGTAATCTGATGTTTCTCTCTAGCTGCCCTTAGAATTTTTTCCTTTATTTCAGCCTTAGTGAATCTAGCAATTATATGTCTTGGAGTTTGTCTATTTGAGGAATATATTTGTGGTGTTCTCTGGATTAGCTGGAGTTGAGTATTGTCCTGCCTTACTAGGTTAGGAAAGTTTTCCTGAATAATATCCTGAAAAATATTTTCCAACTTGGATTCATTCTCTTCATGACATTCAGGTAGTAGGTCTTTTCACATAGTTCCATATTTGCTGGATATTTTGCTCATTCCTTTTTATTCTTTCTTCTCGAATCTTATCTTCTTGTTTCATTTCATTAAGTAGGTCTTCGACCTCTGATATCCTTTCTTCTGCTTGATCAATTCGACTATTTAAAACCTTTGCATACTTCATAAAGTTCTCGTATTGTGTTCTTCAGTTCCATTAATTCACTTATATTCGTTTCTAGATTGTCTATGCTCATTAGGATTTCGTCAAACCTTTTTTCAAGGTTCTTAGTTTCTTTACATTGGGCTAGAACATGTTCTTTTAGCTCAGAAAAGTTCCTTATTATCCACCTTCTGAAGCCCAATTCTGTTAGTGGAATGCACTTGTTCTCCATCAGGCCTTGTCCTCTTGATGATAAAGAACTGTGATCCCCTATAGAAGGAGAAGCATTCTGATTCTGGGTATTCTCAGCTTTTTTACGCTGGTTTCTTCCCGTCATTGTAAGTTTATCCACCTGTCATCTCTGTAATTGCCAACTTCCAAATTAGGTCTCTGAGTGGATGTCCAACTTGTTGATTCCCAACAGCGAAATCTGAGCAACCCACTGCACTGGCAAAAACAGCGGCATTAAGATTCGTAGTGCTTTTCTGCCTGGGAATCTCCGGTCTGGCTTCCCTCTTGAATCCCTTTTTCAGGCAGGTAAATGGGTAACTCTGCCTTCCCGGAGCTCCAAACATCGATCAAAAGGGAACCTAGTCTCATTTACTCTGCACGGAGAACCGCCATGTTCAAGCGCTGGCAAAACCGCCACGCCGGCCACAAGAGTCCCGCTGGCGAACCGTGGGGCTCCTCCACTGGGATTCTCCTAGTCTGTGAGCAACAAAAATTCTTCTAAAAGTGTGGCATCCTCTCGTTCTGTGCGCTTTCTCTGGGAGCTACAATCCTGAGCTGCTAGTAGTCGGCCATCTTGGATCTCTCTCCTCCAATTTCTTAACTGATGGGATTCAATTTTAGGTTAAATGAATGAATGGATGAATAACAACTGTAAGAAATTGTATATAGAGAAAAAATAAGTAAATGAAATTTAATGTATTTAGGTAGATTCAAGGGTCACAAAGCTGTGATGTGAATATTTCAATAGCAATAATACCTCACGTTTAATTTTAAAACACTTTAACCCAAGTACATAATCTCTCTCATTCATAGTAATGCTATCTCTATGGGCACATGCTTGAATTTGACCTTTATGATAATATGCACATAAATAAATGAATGAGACATTACATTTATTCTTTGTTAACTTTCCTCATTTATTTTATTGTTTAAACTATTTAATTAGTTGAATGTATAACTAATTGATACTCTTTTTGTTATATTGCTACTCGTTTTGTTATATGGGCTTACATTTTTCCAGAAAACATTATGTATGACTTGATAATGATGCAGTATAACATCAGGCCGAGTGTAAAGGAATCCAAAGGTTACTGTGTGAAACCCTTTATGAGTGGCTGTCAAGCTCGCCCTGATGGCTCACTCTATGGATAGTCCAGATACCCCATGCTCATGCTGGTAATAGAGGATTGGTGACCCTGGAGTGGTTACCTGAACAGATGTGGACACACCAGTGCATTTTTCTGAGTCCTTTAATCCCTGCATTATTATCTATTGAGTGGAGTCTGCTTTTCAATGATAGAAACTTTGAATAATTGGAGGCCTTGTTTTCTTCCTTGTAAAGAAACTTAGAATCTTGGTTGTTCAACTTTTTTGATTCAATGAGAGATCCCAGTATCCTAATAAATTCTTTTTTGTTGTTGTTTGATTTTGTTTTTTTGTCCTGTTTTGTTGACATTGTTGCTTAAACTAGTTCATATTGACCTTCTGTCACAACCAAATGAATTCTAACTAAATCATGTATCTGGTACTTGGATGGATAATCTCTTTATAGGCAGCTCCATAACATTTCCATTTCTATCTTAAGACACTTATAAGATGCCTTTAAGAAGCTATGCATGAATTGAAGCATTCCAGAATATTGACTCCTGGAAAGGCCTCCTAGAACCGAATTCCCCGTAAAAAGTAGGAAAGATATATCTACTTGTTACATGTATCTGTTATTTGAACAACATTCTGTAGATGGTTAATGATCTTTTCCTTTCTTAAAAAGTCTTGACCAACAGAAGACTTTTGGAATTAAGTCAGTTACTGGAGAATACATCGAAAAATTCATCAGAATGAGCCAGTCTGGCTTCACTAAGATGGAACGGTTACAAACTGCCTTTGTGTGTGTGTGTGTGTGTGTGTGTGTGTGTGTGTGTGTTTTCCCTTTTTTCCCCAACAGATTACCATACAGATAAAGCAGTGACAACCTGAAGATGTAATGCTTCGTGATTTCAATGAAGCATTTGGCAGCCTCTTGTGATATTCTTGTGTAAAAATGAATAAATGAGGAGTTCACGCTTGATAGTATCATTCACATCTGCTCTTGCTGTGGAACTAAACTTGCCCAGAGAGTATTGGATATTAAATTTTGGCATTTATTTTCCCCAGTCACTCTGCCTGGTATCTTAGGGCCATGAAGAAAAATTCAGTCTAAAACAGAAACCCTATCTCTCAAAAGTTTAAGGTGTTTTATTTTTACACAACTATTATTATTTCCCTTAATAATGATAATCATAAACATAATAGCTAATAATAATATGTCACAATACACATATGTTTTCATTCTTTATCTTCCTGAATTCTTATAATTTACATATGAAGAAGATTGTATCATCCCCAAGTTAAAATGAAGAAGATGAGGTTAAGAGAGATTTCACAATCTACTACGGGTCCACAGACTACTAAATGTGAGAATGGGATTCGAACCTAAATTTTCCTACCTTTCAAGTGAGCTTGCTTCTGTGCTACTCTATAAATGCATATAAATGAAGTAAAAGATCAAGGCAACCAGTGTTGTGCTCTGTAACTTTACCCGAGTAAGATATTAAAGAGGAAGAGAGAAATTCATGCAGTAATCTTTAGAAAAATATGGAGTTGGTCATAAAAAACATTTCATTATCCCTAGGAAAATAAAAATATGTAAAGATTTGTTGAGACGTTTGTTTTTTCTGTCTGGAAAGCTGACTCCAGACAGTTTTTGATGGGGTTTCTCCTTTTTCATTTTCTACCAATTTTAGCTCCACAGGAGCACTCCTTCCATCAAATTCATTCACTATGTTTCAGATGCAATCACAAGAAATATCTTTCACTTTCTCTTTAAAAATAAATTAAGCCATCACTCACAGCAAACATCTACTCCCTTTGTAACTAAGTTAAATATAGAAGGTAATTTACAGGTAAACTAATATTGAACTTGCTGTGGAGGCTACGGTCTTGTTAGGGACCTGCCATATTTGAATGGAGTCCTCAGAGTCCTCCCTCTCCTGTCCCCAGTGTCCTGTGCCACACTTCCAGGGGAACAGTAGGTCTGGAAGCCTTGATCACTAAAGATGGCAAGTTTAGATTGTGTTAATAAATGTTTCAAACCGTTTATTTTAGTCTTCAAATCCATCACAAATTTTATTGCAGTTTGCACCCTAAGAAAGTTGCAGAATTAAGCCTCTGTGTTAAATTTTATTTCTCTGTATTGAAATGGAGCTGATATTTAAATATTCTGATGATATCCAGGTTGTTGCAGAAGTCTCATCCTCATAATGAAAATACTAGGAGAAAACCTGTCCTTTGTGTATATATATATATATTCTATTTCTTTTTGTTTTGTTTTGTTTTGAGACAGAGTCTCACTCTCTTGCCCAGGCTGGAGTGCAGTGGCACGATCTTGGCTCGCTGCAACCTCCACCTTTCAGGTTCAAGCGATTTTTCTGCCTCAGCTTCCTGAGTAGCTGGGATTACAGGTGTGCGCCACCATGCCTGGCTAATTTTTTTTTTTATTTTTAGTAGAGACAGGGTTTCACCATGTTGGTCATGCTGGTCTCGAACTCCTGACCTTATGATTCACCTGCCTTGGCCACCCAAAGCGCTGGGAATACAGGTGTGACCCACCGTGCCTGGCCTGCATATTGTATTTCTAATATAGGTAGGAGCTAATTGTCTCCATAAAGAATAGTTTTTAAATTCAGCCCTTGTACTAACAATAGTAATATTAACAACAAAAACAAATGTTATTTGTGAAATCACCCATTTACACTGATTTCTTTCATTCTAAAATAAATAAATTGCTGACTGTATTACTATTTCTGTCTGGTCATAGTCAGTGTAATTTTTCATAGGGGAGAGGAATATCCTATATTCTTATTTCTTTCTCCTTCTACCCAGTTTGCAGAACTGTGTACATACCATTTTTTGTAGGGAATGGGGCTGTAACTTTATCTATAGCCTGACTCTTAAGATACTATGAATGACTATTATCAAAAAACACCTCTGCTTTTCTGTGCGACTGTTCAATATCATCTTCCCATTTTCACTATGGCATATACTTAATCAAAAAATAATTTTATAGAAATTTATCTTCTCAAACTGTTGTATTTGGTTCTATTTTAAACTTATTTTAAGCTATTAAGTATACTAACTGTGAGAAGTTACTGAACTCCGATTTGTAGGATGAATGACTCTTGTTTTATTTTACCCCCTTTTTTAATGTGCAGAACCAAACCTGTACCCACAAATTTATAAAAATAGTATTTAAATTATACCTATTTAATCAGTATCATGGGAAAAATGAGTTCCCAATAAGAGAATTTAGAGTTTAAACTTTAAAGTACTTTATATTTCTATTTACATTGTATTTATAACATTTTTTTTATCTTCACATCATTGCATGCCCTTTATTGAATATAGAATAGAACACTACAAACATTTCAAAACTTTCTTGATGTCTCAGTGTTGTTAATAGGAATATTACATTTCTTCCATAATTACAGAGGCAAGGACTGTGAAACTTCGGAGAGACAGGTCTGTATCCTTAGAAATATTTCTGAAAACTTTTTTTAAAAATCAGCTACCACTTTGCCATTAAAAAAAAAAACGTAATGAAAGCATTTACCTGTGTTAGCTCAGAGACCCTGAAACTTTCAGAAGTAGTCATTGTGGAATAAAATGTTAAAGCCGTTTTATCTCTGTTGATTTAATAGAAGTAATAGTTTGTATGTGTATAGTTCTTTACAGTTTACCAACTGCTTCTGCAAACACTGTTTGATGTGACCTTGCACTACATTATGTAGCTGGCTGGGGACATTTAGTTCTCACTCTGCAGGTAGAGAAATTGGGAAAGCAAAGATCTTAAGTCTCTTCTCCAACGTTATACAAATTATAAACCCCCAATCCAAGACTAGAAGTCAGTGTTTGAACTCCTAGTAATAATAATGTTAACTAATTATCCTTGAGTGATTACTCTGATCCAGGCACCATGCCTCACACATGTTATCTTATTAATCTGCACCCTACCAGAATC
This sequence comes from Plecturocebus donacophilus, assembly GCA_004027715.1. Lineage (NCBI taxonomy): Eukaryota > Metazoa > Chordata > Mammalia > Primates > Pitheciidae > Plecturocebus > Plecturocebus donacophilus. The sequence continues at coordinate 43,106 of PVKP010000851.1, read as the reverse complement.
ATATACAAGTCCCATGCCCATCTGAAAGATGAGTAAACTGAGACTTAATGAGATAAGTTAGCATACTTAAGGCCATGTGGCTAGTATGTGGAAAGTATGAATGATCAAGATGTAAAGGTTATCCATGAGACAAAACTATACTTCATTTTAACAATAACCAGAAATGTTATAAGTACTTTATTACACTATTTAACTTCTCTGGGCTTCAGTTTTATCTGTTAAAGTCAAGTTAATAATAGTATTTATCTCACAGAACTGTAAGAATTTGATAGTTAATATATCTAAAGAGCTTAAGACAGTACATAACATGTAGTAATAAAATAACCATTAGCCATTACTTTTGTGTGACATTAGCATAAGAATATCTGCTTGATTTTTTTTTAATGTAAAAGACTAGTGAAACCTGAATGTACATTTCTATATGTAAGTGGCATGTAATGAGCATGCCCTGCATGTTAAAATTGGGACTGTGCCAACTAAATAATTTAAAAAATGCTATCAAATTAGGCCAGTCAGCTGGGCACAGTGGCTCATGCCTGTAATCCTAGCACTTTTGGAGGCCAACCCAGGCTCATCACCTGAGGTCAGGATTTCCAAGATCAGTGTGGCAAAACCCTGTCTCAGCTAAAAATACAAAACTAGCCTGGCGTGATTGTGTATGCCTGTAATTCCAGCTACTCAGGTGGCCGAGGCAGGAGAATCACTTGAACCCAGGAGGCCGAGGTTGTAGTGAGCCAAGATCAGACCAGCCTGGGCGACAGAGCGAGACTTTACTCACAACAACAACAACAACAAATTAGGCCAATCATTGGTAAGAAGAATGGGAATATCAGCAATTTCCCATTGATAATTAAAGTCAATAAGAAACACATTGGAAGGAAGTTAAATGTATTATCTGTGTAAATGATATGGAGTGACAAGGGTTTAAAATATGTTTTTCTTATGTTTAAAGTGAATAGGCAGAGAATCAGACGGCATGGTGTTTTGTTTTGCTGTGACGAAGAATAAAAGAGTAATGTAGCAAAAACTTTGATGCCCATAGCAAACTCAACCCTAACCTCGCATCCACTGAAAGTACCATTGTAGTGGTGCACGGCCTGGACCTTCAGCTGTAACTGCTGGGAAAGGCAGCCTGCTGAGGTACTTAGGGAAAAGATAGACATGTAGAGTTAAAGTTTATGTTTGTTTTTCATCAGTTCCTTTTTCCTAGATCTACCCTCAAGGATTTCTGCTAATAAGCCAATGAAGGAGAAAATGTAGACATTCTTCAAGCTGTTTTCCTATATCTGAGATCAGTTTTTTTTTTTTTTTTTTTTTTTTTTTTTTTTTTTTTTTTTTTTTTTTTTTTTTGAGATGGATTCCCACTCTGTGGCCCAGGCTGGAGTGCAGCAGTGTGATCCTAGCTCACTGCAACCTCTGCCTCCCAGGTTCAAGTGATTCTTGTGCCTCAGCCTCCCACATAGCTGGGATTACAGGTGCACACCACCACACCCAGCTAATTTTTGTATTTTTAATAGAGACAGGTTTTGCCATGTTAGGCAGGGTAGTCTTGAACTCCTGACCTCAGGTGATCCACCCACCTTGGCCTCCCAAAGTGCTGGGATCATAGGCATGAGCCACCACAGCTGGCCTGAGGTCAATTTTCAAGGAAAATTCTTAGTTATCTTCTTAGCTCTTTGATTATCAACTGTATTTTTAAGCCCCCAGTAATACTTTAGTTTATCACTATATTAGTTCATTCTCACACTGCTATAAACAAATGTCTGTGAATGGGTAATTCGTAAAGATAGGAGGATTAATAGGCTCATGGTTCTGCAGGCTGTACATGATGCATGATGCTTGCATCTGCTCAGCTTCTGGGGAAGCCTCAGGAAACTTACAATCATGGAGGAAGGCTAAGAGGAGGAAGGCTTGTCTTACGTGGCTGGTGCAGGAGGAAGAGAGAGAGTAGGGAAGTGCCACACACTTGTAAACAACCAGGTCTCATGAGAACTCATTCACTATACAGTACCAAGGGGGGATAGTGCTAAACCATTCATAAGAATTCTGCTCCCATGATCCAGTTACTTCCCACCTCCAACACTGGGGATTAGAAATGAACATGAGATTTGGATGGGGACACAGATAAAAACCATATGAATCACATAGACAGAGCCTTAGATTTATATCCCTAAGATGGCAAATAAATTCCTTAGAACCATTGCAGACTCCACACAGTTAAAGTTAAACTAACCCCTGTATCTCTTTAAACTTATTGGATTGGGCTTTTGACAGCATTTAGTGAGGAAAATTGTAAGAGACATGCTAAAGGAGATTATTTATGTCAAGAAAAGGAACAGTGAGTTAGGTATACAAGAGGGTCTTGAGAACATTCATTCATTCATTCATCTGTATACAGACTCACCCAATCAACAAACATTTATTAAGCTCCAGTCTCCCACAACTGGAAGGATTAATGAAAATTTCTGCAACTTTCCAGAAGTTTATAATAGTAGAGCAGGAAAAATATATAACACCTGACAACTATGTAGGCTACAAACTATTAACAAAAGTGGTAAAAGACAGTATGGGAAGGGAAGTGGTTAATTCTATCCTGAATAGATGAGGAAAAGAGAGTGCCATTGTATCTGGACCTTGAAGACTTAGTAGAAGCAAAAAATAAGGGAAGACCAGGAAGGAAGTTGCCAGTGTACCCTCCTCGTTTGTTTTCTCTAGTCATCATTCAGCTTTGGTTTTCTCCATGGATTGTAAAATCAAAGAAAGAATCCTAGCAGAACTATTTGACAGAGATTTATTACTTTTATGTGTAAGTGAAACTGCTACAACAATAAAGCCAAATATGTCACTAGTGAATAATGTCTTCTGTAGGAGTAAAGTCAGTTGATTATGAAAATTTCTCCAAATAACCTGTGCTTCTTGTCACTGTCCAGTCCCTAGGCCTTCAGAATAGAGCCACTGAGCTGAGCTCACAGATAAGTAATCTAAGGTTGAGGACATGTGGCAGCCGGTAGTCCCTGGAGAGCAAGCTGTTGGTCTGATGTTGGAGAAAACCACAGTGCAGGAATTCACTCTTAGCATCGTGGGATTCTGTGACCAGGCGCTGTTACTATGGTGTTTTGTGGTGTTATGGACAGGTTGAGACCCAGGAGATGAGATTACTCAGAAATGTGGGGCTTGGGACCACTACACATCCCTTTTCTTTACTTTGTTTTCAGTCACCCTCATTTTCACTTTTTAGTTTAGTTTAGTTTTGTTTTTTGAGACAGGGTCTTGCTCTATCACCCAGGCTGGAGTGCAGTGGCTGGAACACAGCTTTCTGTCACCTCAGCCTCCTGGGCTCAAGCGAGCTTCGTGCCTCAGCCTCCAAGTAGCTGGGACTACAGGCATGCATCACCATATCTGGCTAATTTTTTTAATATTCATTTTTTGTAGAGACGAGGTCTCACCATGTTGCCCAGGCTGGTCTTGAACTTCTTGATCAAGTGATCCTCCTACCTTGGCCACCTAAAGTGCTGGGATTATAGGCATAAGACACTGCACCCAGCCTTCACTTTCACTTTAACCTGAGAACTGGGTCAATTCCCTACTGACAGTGAAAGACAACACATTCAAACAAGGAGTTTTCATTTTGTTCTAGAGACAATGAAAAATATTGAAAGGCGATGGTGGTAGTGATGGCAACAGTGGTTGTGTTTTAAAGCAGGGCAATGCTATAATCAGATTTTCCTTTAGGAAAACAGTGACCTAGAAGTCTTTAGAAGGATCAAGTGGATAGATTGAGAAATTCTGCAAAAGTTCTGAAGGGCGATAACAATAGCTCAGCCCAAGGAAGTATCCCAGGCAATGGAGAGGGGTATAAGAGAGCCATAAGTGACAGGATTGCTCACCTATTGTTGGTGACAGTCACAGGGGTCAGTCAGTATATCCTTCTAGCCCAAAGAACTGAGGGATTTCTTAAACCATCACCTGATGTAGGAGATGGGAACAAAGGGAAGCAGGTCAAAATCCACACAAATTGTTCTGGGCTCCCTAAAGCCAAGGAAGGAGCAATCCTCTTTCCTTTGCCTGCCCCTCTCGTGGGAGGCTTAGCCATCTCTAACAGGTGTTAGTTATCTGCGGGCTCCTCTCTGTCACTACACTGAAATGTCTCTGTGGGTTTAAGTTAATCTCTAATAACAAAAGTGTGTTTATATTCCATATGTAACAGAATACATATCGTTCATGGATCTTAAGTGGAACACTAAAGGCATTTTTCTAAATAACTATTACGTTATTAATGTATGAATATGCTTTTTGTAATATCTTAATTGTATTCAATGAGCATGATTCCTGTTTTTAAAGTTTACTTAAAGGACAATTTCACTATAGGATAATTTAGCAAAGAAAACATTAGTTTAATATTAAAGTAATGTTTGGTACGAAGTCTCTCCATATTAAAAGGAGTCCAACCTTACAACATTATTTGCATTTGTTTTAAGGCTTCTGAATACTTTGCCTACCACTTTTTAAATGATGAAAGCAATTCTCTCTGCACTGCTCTTACTGCTTTCTATAGACTTGTTAACTTTTTGTGATGTTTTTGCAAGTCATGCTGTATTCTTAGCAAGCAGAAAAAATAACTCAAAAAGGGTTTGGGATTATTGTGCACAATTTTATAATACAGTTTAGTTCATCTTATTTTACCTGACATTTTGACAAGTGTCATAACAGATAGATGAAGAGATACTTTTACATGATGAAATTATTTGAGGAAACACACCCATGTCACATTGTAGTTGAGAGTTTTTCTATAGTCAGTGGTCATTGAGTAAGAGATCATTCACACTGCTGTATAGCTAGGCCTGGAGTTAACTCTAGCTGCGAATGCTCCTAAAGAGTAGCAGCTATGGAAGTCTTTCATCTTGTAAATCTTGGCCAGATACTGCCATTGGCCAAGTGAAACTGCCTTCTCCCTTTCTGGCTTCTGCTGTAAGATTGAGAAAGCTGATTTTATCTTCCCTGCCTCCTCTGTAGCCAGGCGTGTCATAAGGCATAGCTCTGACCCATAAAAGCAGAAACCTACTGTGTTTTTTGGGACTGTTCTTGCTTTTCTAGGAACCGTCAATGCATCGCCATTCTTCAGTCTTACCGGACACCTAGTTTTCACTTTCTTATTTTAGTAGCTTCTCTGGTAAGAAAATTCATAAACAAAAAACTAATTACTGATGCATGCAACATTTTGTGTGAATCTCAAAGGCACTGTGTTAGGTGAAAGGAGACAGACACAAGAGGCTATATATGATTCTACTTATATGATATTCACAAAGATGTAACTGTAGACAAATCCCATCAGTGGATGCCTGCGGGTCAGGGGAGGGGGCTGACAACAAAGGGAAGGAGGGTACTTTTCAGGGTGATGAAATTCTGTATCTTGATTTTGTGGTGCTTACCCTGCCTTAAATGTGGCCTGAGTCCTGGAACTGCAGCAGAGCTCATGGCTCTGAGTTGACAAACAATGCTCCCAGGATAGGGAAGCATCTGAAATGATGGAACCTCTGTCTTCATCATACTTGAACCACACTGCAGAAGGCCTGTGCTAGACAATTCCAGACTTACCATGTAAGAAAAGTAAACTTTTATTTCAGACATTGTTATTCAGGTTGTGCAAATGGATACATCCTAGCAGATTAGTCTCTAGTAAATAAAAGACTTATTACTAGTGTTATTATAATTCTTAGAAATACTCAGATCTCTCCAATATCTAGAGAGAACCACGATTAAACCCTCTAAGAAAGGTGTCATCTTTTCTTCCTTAAAACTTTTCTGTCTATGAGATTTCTTGGCCCCCTTTGGTAATGTGTAATGACTTTTTTTCCTTAGTAAACTGATGCACATTTTATATTATTATAGAAATTAAATACAATTTATTACTCTCCAATGGGTATTTTTACATTTTACCACTGATAAATCTATTAAACTATTTATTAAGTTTTAAAAAATCATCTTTATAGCCAGGCACGGTGGCATGTGCCTGTCGTCCCAGCTACTTGGGAGGCTGAAGTGGGAGGTTGCTTGAGCCCAGGGTGGGGAGGTTGTAGTGAGCCAAGAACACACCACTGCACTCCAGCCTGAGTGACAGAGTGCGACCCTGTCTCAAGAAATAAATCTTTAAAACATATTTTTAATCATAAATATATTTCTTCTGAATGTATGTGAGTTACCACTTAACATCATAGCTAATGTCCTAGAACTGGCAAAATGCAGCAATTTAGGAGTGAAACGTTGTTAGAAATATTTCACTTTGTCTCTTTAAAGATGTAGAAATGGAGGCTCCAAGAGATTAATTAGAGTCGGACAGTGAGAGTTGTCTATAGTGATGACATTTGAAGCCCGTGAGGCCTTTTTGAAGCTTCTTTTATTTTTAAGCAGACTTTCTAATTATAAGTTGTTGCATGTCTAAAATATTGGCTTACAAAAGTAATTTCCATAAGAGACAGTAGGAAGAAAGTATTAAAATTTTTATTTATATTTTGGTTTACTCTAACAAGTAGATGAAAAGTTAGCATTCAGTATGTACTGTGGCCGTTGTGTGTCCTGTATTCCTGGTTTTCGGGATTTTGGATTGTCACTCATCATCTATTGTAGTTTTTTCCTGGGGTATTTTCCTGGACTACAGAGGCTGGAATGGTAAAAATATATTTCTCAGATGTCTTGTCATTTTGTTTGAGGTCTTACCACTTGGATTATGTACATGAGAAAAAGAAGGCAGAAGTGAGCTGCAGGTCATCATTCTGCCTCTGTATGGGGACAGCGGGTGCATTCTGTAGAAAAATCATTAGGTCTATGTGCATGAGAGGAGGATGGGACTAGCAGGCCTGCTCTGTTTCTACAGTCAACGCCTTGTCAAAAGTTACGGTTATGGAACACCTAGTTCTCATTTTCTTATTTTGGTAGCTTCCCTGGTAAGAAAGTTCATCATCAAAAAAACCGAATTACTGATACTTAAATAATTTGTGCAGATCTTTGATGCCATATGTTAAGTGAAAGGAGACAGACACAAGAAGCTATGTATGATTCTACTTATGTGATATTCACAAAAAGACATAACTGTACACAATCCTATCAGTGGATGCCTGCAGTCCAGGGCAGGGGGCTGAAAACTAAGAGAAAGAGAGAGTACTCTTTTGTGTGATTGATGAAGCATTCTGTATCTTGATCTGACAGTGCTTACCTGCCTGAATATGTTAGCTAAAATGTGTTAAACTTTATACCTAAGAAGGGTAAGTTTTACTGAATGTAAGTTTTCCCCTAATAAACTTGATTTTCACAAAATATTTGGAAAGTACAGGTGTTGAGAAGGCCTCATCCCTATCCCCTGCTTGGCCCATATTTTACCACCATGATTTAATGATGACACCAATGAAAATGGTTTCAGAGTTTTGCTTTTGTTTTGTCTTTGGCCTAAAACAACACACATTTATGATTTCAATTGATGTGAGTGAGACGTTGAGGCACAACTCATCTGGGGCCTCTGCTCAGGACCTCACACAGCTGCAATCAAGGGTTGAATGGGTTGGATTTTGTTGAAAGTTCTACTGGAAAAGAATCTGCTTCCAAGTTCACTTAGGTTGTTGGCAGAATTCGTTCAGACCTGCAGGTCTGAGGGTCTGGACTACTGTCTGGCTCAAGGCTGGAAGCTCCTGTCAGCTCTTAGAGGCTACCTGTGGTCCCTAAAGATTACTCATAATTCCTGGCCATGTGGAATTTCCGAATACAGCTATCAACTTCCTCCAGCCAGCCAGGGGAGTCTCTAGAGTGAGTCTGTTCCCACAACAAAGTCTTATGTGTAATGTATGTGTATATAATGAAGTGTAATAATAGGTGTGACATTCCATCACTGTGCCATATTCTCTTGATTAGAAGCAAGTCCTGGGCCCTAACCACACTCAAGATGTGGGAGACTACCTAAAAGTGTGGACAGATGTCATTTTTTTTGGTGGAGGGACACTCTAAAGTTGTTCATCGTAGTGTTAAGGGGAAGATAAAAGGGATAGAAGAAAAAGGACAAAGGTTCAAGTCTGACATAGCATTATACTGCTTCCCTGAAGGCATGTCCATTCTCTTCAGAGGCTAAGCTCAACTCAGATTTTTTTTCAAAATGATACTTCAAGAGAATTAAAATGTTCCTAAATGAATGAAGCAAAGAGTAGAAGCATCACATAAACCCCTCTCTCTCTACTCAGATATATACTATTTACATTTTCAGATGTTTCATCAGAGGTATTATTTTATTTACGTGCCCACATATACATATATGTTCATATAAGTGGGATCTGGCTGTATATACTGTTTTGCAGCTTATTGAATTATTTCTGTCATTTGCCTTTTGCTTTTTCCACTTACATTACTTTAGCCTTTTCTCTTTCTAATAATTACTCTCACATCTGGCTCATGATTTGCTCAAGAATGGAGTCGGGTAGGGGAAGAATTCTGGCTGGTATACTGCTCAGATATATTCTGTTTCTCTGTACACAATGTGTAGCATCCTCTGAGTTGGAGACATATCTTTGGGCAGAGATGCTGATCGTTCTGGCAGAAGGTCAGTGTGGAATTTGTCCTGTTCAGGCATTTGGTTAGCTATTTGGAGGTGATTTATGTCTGCACCATTGACAAATGTCAGCTCTTCAAAAGCTTGTGGCTATGTTTTCTATCCCTTCTGGATTTATCTTCAGACAGTTTCTCTAGTTTATCAGAAAATGGATCATTTTGAGTTGAGATACTCGAGTCTCTCATTTAATTCTAGCAAAATCTACCTTCTGCTTGATCTCTGGAGAGAAACACATTGGCTTTTTGTATTCTTAGTTGAGTTTCACTAGGTTTGCATTTGTATTACAGATATTTTCCATTTTTATTGCATGTGATTATATTGTTCTCTTCCATTTCAGCGGGTTTCAGGGAAGGGAGCCAAGTAAATATGCTTTATGTAGAGAGCTTTTTTCCTTTTTCCTGACTCTGAGCCATAACTAAACTGTGACAGCTATATCATAATTGGGCTGGACATAGGGCCTCCAAAGGAACAAGTTGAAGACAAATTCATTTAGAGGCGGGCTGAAGTACATTTGTCTTATTGTGGGTTAAAGGTTAGGATGCATCCATTAGAGGAGCCCAACAGGAGAAGCACAGTTTGTTCAGAATCTAAGTGGCCTCCACGAATGTTTGCTAGAGCATTCTCTGGAAACTCGAACTTGAGCTACGTCCCTGTTGCTCAGGACTTGAGTCCAGAATCCCTCTGTGACTGAGGTGCTTTCAGCACTCTACCAGGTGGCAACTGAGAGGCAATCACTCATATTTTCATCAGGCGTCTGTTAAAGTGAACCATCTGCTACTCTCTGTCATCTGTTTCTTGACCTAAGTGAAAAATGGTATGTGTTACTTCAGCTCTCATTAGGTAGGCATCTGTATTCTGAGAAATCTTTTTAATTAGTCTTCCTGTAGTGAATGTCAGCCAAGGCCATGCATTGGATTGTTCTGAAGTCTGAGCTGTCTTCACACCTTTGCAGGTAGTCCTTTGAGGTCAGGCCTGAACAAGATTAATGGGATGAACACTACTGAGGCTTCTTAGATAATTAATTTCAAATGAGTTTGACTACATCTAGTCTTCTAGTCATATCTGTTAAAACAGCATGTTCAAATTTTTGATCAAAAATCATTTCCATTCTTTCTTTCTGTCCTCTAAATGAAAGATGAAAAAAGTTGTAGGATGCTTTGAGATGAGGATTCCTGTACACATATTTTTAAGACACTCTATATGGTCTTTTAAGATTCCTTGAGAATCCCTCAGGAAAAAGATAATTCTTTTAATTTTCTTCCTCTGGGATAATATTCCTTTGCGCTATCTCAACTATTTTAGTTACTAATTGGTTCTGATCAGACATACTGGGGTCTGATCGAATTATATTTTGTATTTTTTTCCCCAAATCTAATTATTTGGCAGATATACAAGATATCTAGATAAGTAATTCAAATTCAGCCTCTTAAAAAATTCATTCTATCAGACCCAAAAGGCTGCAGGTCATCTGTTTATTTACTAAATACAGTAATCCTGTGAAATTGTCTGCTCCCTGAGGGCAGAGACAATGTTTATTCCATTCTAAATCCTGCAGCAACTCATTTAGTACCTTGAATATAGCATTTGCTAAATACACATTAGAAAGTTAAGATCTTTTACATATTATAACTGCTGTTGGCAGAAGGTATAACTCTACAGCAGCAATGGAGATTTGCCTGTGTGGCTCTACTGTGTTCCATTCTGAACAAAACCCAGGTAAAGGCAAGGTGTGACCACATTTCTTCCAGTAAACATGATTCAGGTACCATGCATGTATCTTGACTGTAAAAACACTGTTTTCCTGCTGGAATAATCCACCAAATTGTTCAAACCTCTATGATGGTTGCTATCTCCTGATAGCATGTATAAATATGTATCTGTAAACTAGATATATATCTCATTTGGACAATATAAATTTTAACAAATTAATTCCCAACTATATATTTTTCAATTCTTTTGAAAATTTGAAAAATTGAAGCACCATTCTTCTTGGAGCAAATTGACTTCAGTTGAGTAGCTCTTAGCCTATTTGAATGGAGCCTGCAGACTCTACCTGACTCTAACCCCAGCCAGCCCACTGCATTCATTTGTGTTACCTGCCTGATCCTGTAGGAATTTGCCTTTGTGATCCCTGAATGCTTCATCCTAGAATTTTTCTCTGTTGGGATTCTCCCATTGCCATGTTTTGGGAGTAACACTGAAGCGTCTGAGTGTTGCTGATGTTGGTTAAAAGTCGATGTGACTAAGTACTAAGCCTGACCTCCAAATTAAGTAGGGAGTTTGGCTCTCTGGCCCAGTTTGGGGTCCAGAAAGTCAGGGTTGGTTTGCACCTGTAGAGATTATGGCAAAGAGAAATGGAAGAAAGCATCCTCATCAAAGGGGAGCTCAGTCTCTGCATAGAGAGCTAAACCATGCTAACAACCTTTGTGTTTTTGAAGAGTGCACAGGTGAAGCCCTCCAGATTTGAAGGGATTAGCAGAAAGCCAGAAAATATCCTCCTCTTAGATTTCCACCCTAGGACCCAGTGTAGCAATCCTTGTCTTGAGGAGTGGCTTGGAATCCATGACTTATAATTGTCTTTGCAATTCAGGGTGGAAGGAGAAAGAGAAGAGGGACAGTAGTGATTGTGGATAGAAGCACTAATTGGTGTGGAGAAAGAAAAGCAGAGCTGATCAAGGGGAATAACTAATCTGAACATGTGGCATCTTTTTGGTGGGAAATACAATAAAACAAGAACTGTCTGAGTACCTCCTTCATGTATTCCATGTAAGTCTAGGGCAATAGATTGGGGAAACTAACATGTACCTGTGGACTTGAAACAGAATTAAACAGTGTTCATCAAAACAGAAAAGTAAACTGGGAGCTAAAATCAGATACTAGGACCTTGATAGCTTTATCAGCTGTGCCTTGCCACAGTTATGCTGTGTAACAACCACAGACTCTAATGGTATACAAGAAGCATTTTTTGCTCACAGGACTGGGGTGGTCAGCTCCGTTCTGCTGATTTTTGCTGTTTATGGTCCTGTGTCTAGGTTTCAACTAGATGTGACCTGGAGCACCTGGACACCCTGGTTCTGTGCACTGTGTTTCTTCCTGCAATAGACCTGACATTTTCTCAGAGTGATGGTTGAGGCATGAGGGAGAGGACAACTATGCAAGTGCTTTCTAAGCCTTTGCTTGTGTCCTGTTTCCCATGATGAATTATGTGGCTGAGTTTACGGACACAGTGGGAAGGCACTACAGAATTAATTCTCTTTAAACTGTTGTTGACTCAAGCTGCTGAGATTTTTAGGTTGTTTTTACTGCAGCATAACTCGACATATCTGGAGTGATAAAAATCCTCAACTGTTTTCTCAGCATCATTTTTGTGTCCTAGCTAATATAAAAATTATACAAATAAATACGTCTTGTCATATATTTTACAAGACTTTATAATGAAAATTCTATACTTATACTACAGGGAGCTTATATTAAGGAGTATTCCATAATTCTTTCTTATTCTTATATATGTGTAAGTATATTCTCTTGGGGTTTTAATATATAGATAGGTTATAGTAAATGAAGTGGGTGGAAGTGTGTCCTTATACATATTCATCTTATATACAATTATACAGAAAACTCATCATTAATAGTTCCGTATTTCATAAATTTAGCAGTTTAACTCAGAGTAGAATAAATATGAAAATCGAGTGTATAGAAATTATTTGAGAGGTTTTAATAATCACTTGGTGAAAGATGTCTGTTGATTAAATCTGCTATTATTATTAGGCTGTCAATTCAGTCTGCTTTGGATTTATTTATGCTTCACACACATTTATCCTGAGTATTCAGCAGACAGGTTGAAATACAGTCATTATCTCTGACATCCAATAAGATTCTCTACATGGAAGGTCCCTAGCTGATGCAGTAATGCTGGGGTTTTCCTAGGGGGAGTTCCTCATGGAGACTTAAGTCTTACTGAAGTAGAAAGAGATACTCAGAGAGCCTGCTGTGTCCTCAAGCAAAGAGGAGAAATCTCCACCTGTGGCCCATGATTTTGTTGAAAACCTCCTTTCAGAATATTGATGATTTCTTTAGACATCATAAAAGACAATTATATACAGAATGGATCTCAGTAATCATAAAATATTTAACCAAAGTGGGCATCTATTTAATACAATAACTGCCATTTGATTATGTCTGATGCTACTCATGAAATAAAGATAATCATTTTATAGTTACCCTGAGTTAGCACAGATTCTATCTTCACCAACTTCCTAAGTATTCTCTCAATATGACAGATTTACACTCTAGCCCAAATCCTCAAATTTCAAGTAGATCACTTGCTTTTCAAAGGCTTTTCTCTCTCTTTAGTTCAGTTATTCAATCAGATTCTTATTTCAAGGTCTTATCTCTTCTTTTTCTCAGCTACCTGGCACCGGTACTTTTTTCAGAAATTTCTTGAGATCTGAGAGTGTTCCATCTAAAATACTCTTCTATTCAACTAGTGTCTCTATTGATCGTAGGCTTCAGTGAGTGAATAGGTACAGACAAAAGGATGGCAGCCCGAGAGGATGACAGAGAAGGAACCGCACAGCACCGATGAAAAGAGCTCCCAAATGTGCATCACCCTGGCTGATTCCCCAGCCACGCTGAATACAGCCAAGTAGGGCTTTGATTCATTAAGCCATTGATCCCTCAGCAAACTGGAAGCTCTTCAAGGTCAGGACAGTCACCTTCAATAATTAAATTTTTGTTTCTGTTGTTTTTTGTTTTGAGATGGAGTCTGACTCTGCCACCCAGGCTGGAGTGCAGTTGCATGATCTTAGCTCACTGCAACCTCTATCTTGGGTTCAAGTGATTCTCCTGCCCCAGCCTCCTCTGTAGCTGGGACTACGGGAGAGTGCCAGCATGCCCAGCTAATTTTTTTGGTATTTTTAGTACAGCTGGGGTTTCACCGTGTTGGCCAGGCTGGTTTCTTAACTCCTGACCTCAAATGATCTGCCCTTCTCAGTCTCCCAAAGTGCTGGGATTACAGGTGTGAGCCACCATGCCTGACCAAATGATGAAATCTTCAATACATATTGATATGTTAAACACACCTATCCACCCACAGTGCCCCTCTACACACATATTTTAAAGCCCAAAGTATAGACGATTTAGACTAAGCCTAATGATAAGTAAAATGGAGGTTCTATGACGTATCTGACTCCCTCTGCTATAAAAGAACGAAGCTGGATCAAAGAGGGAAACCACCTGGGGATTTGATCAAGTTTACACCCTGGTGCCCACTGTACTCATTTCATGCTCACTTTTATAATTTCTGACTTCATTACAGAACAATTCTTACAGGACACGTACAAGTTAGAATGCTCTAGAAAATACTTTTACTTTGAAAGGAAGCCCCTAGATAATATGATTGTTTATGTGCAGGAATTTAAAGAGATGGTAATGCGAGGAAGGAAGGAGAGTTGGACCGTGCTATCTTTGGAGGCTTCTCTTTCTGTTCTTGTCCTTTAAATATTCCTTTGATCATCTTGTCCCTTTTCTCTGCAATTCACAGTATCCCTAAGGAATATTATTCCTCCCTTGTTTTCACTTAAATGTTGAAAATGTGTGAAGGTCCAGCCTACCTCTCTCTTCAGTCATTTAGACTTTTTATTCAATCTGCCATGCTCCCTGAGCAAACTGAACTCTGCACACCCACAAATGATCTTTTTTTCACCTTCTCACCCGCAATCTTTCCCTCCTTTTGTCATCCTCATTGGATGCTCAGTTGGCTCAGTCATCCTCCCAGGTTCCAAGAAATAGGCCATTCCTACCGCCACTGCATTTATGCTTCTGCAATTCCCTACTCTCGCTTTGTCTCTCTGTGGACTCTTGACTTCTACCGAGTTGACCCAGCCTAACTAGACCAGGCAGTGATTCTGAAATGTAAACCTGACCCTTTGTCTCAGTGCTTAAGATTATGACTGAGTGTGCCAAACCTGTTCCGCAGCTACTCATTTGATAGAATTGACATATGTAGTGACACTTTTAAAAAAAGTTACTCTTTTTAAAATTGTGAGTAGATTAGATGTAACTATGTGTGTATGTGTGTGGGTACGTATGATTTACATATATATATATGGAGAGAGAGAGAGTTAACTAATAAATTATAACATATTTTAATCTTTTGATAACAGCACAAGATAATATGGCATTAAGTAAAAGAAAAATACCTATTGATATTAATTATGCTTCAATTATTATAATACGTATTTATAAATTAGAATAAATGATTGACCCTATTTATAAATTCTTTAAAGCTTTAGTTTTCCAGAAATAAATCACCTGTTTAATGGATTGAAATGGACAGTTCTTACTTTAAACTTTGTTGTGATACTAGCTCCATTGTTTTTGTAACATTTCAAATGAAATTAAGTATATCTTAGTTGGGTAAGAGAGAAAAAATTCTGCATATGAAAATTTAGTCCCTGGTTTATTTCCAGCACTTCGTGGAGAGAAAGTTGTAAGCTCGAGACAAAAAAGAAGTGTGTAATTTATGTTAGAATAATGTGTTGTTTGGGCCAGGTGCGGTGGCTCATGCCTGTAATCCCAGCTCTTTGGGAGGCCGAGGCAGGTGGATCATGAGGTCAGGAGACCGAGACCATCCTGGCCAACATGGTGAAATCCTGTCTCTACTAAATACAAAAATTAGCTGGGTGTGATGGCAGGTGCCTGTAGTCCCAGCTAGTCGGGAGGCTGAAGCAGGAGAATCGCTTGAACGCAGGGGGCAGAGGTTGCAGTGAGCCAAGATTCTGTCACTGTACTGACTGGGTGACAGAGCGAGACTCCATCTCAAAAAAAAAAAAAAAAAAAAAGAATAATGTGTTGCTTTAATATAAGAAATGCAGTTATTTATCGTAAGCATCAAGTAGAATTTCATGGAGGCTTTGGTTGGGGAGTATTGTTTGAGAGCTTTTGAACTGTTTCCTAAATGGACTGCATCAGTTTCTCTTTCTCTGCAGCATTTACTCTGGTCCAAGCCACCTTTGTTCTTGATCTTCAGTGGCTCCCAGCTAGTGTCACTTTTATATTCTTGTTTTCCCAAACCCCATTATGCAATCTCTGCACACCAACCAGAGTGGTTTTTAACATTAAATCTAACTGTAACTCTCCTACTTTTTGCTGGCTTCGAATAAAAGCAAGGTCCTCCCTGTAGCTTCCCAGGTTCCAGGCATGTCAGCCTCCTTTCTTTTATAGGAACAGAGAAATTTCCTCCCAGACATAGGGTGTTAGATGTGCTCGGTTTGGGATTTTTTCATAATTGATGCCTTCCCATCCATCAGGCTTCAGTTTAAATTATCCCTGCTAAGCAAGGCCTTCCCTGACTGTTCACCTAAGTAACTGCCACTTTGTACCCCAAATTCATTCACCAAACCTTGAAGAACAGAGACTAAGCGTAGACTCTGGTCTCAAACTGCCGGGGTTAAAATCCAGGCTACCACTTTAAAGTTGTCTTATGTCAAGAGATTCCTTAATCTTTCTGTCCCTCCTTTTTCTCATCTGAAAAGTGGGCATAATAATATTTCTTACCTCCTAAGGCTGGGGTCTTGAATAGATTGATATATGCCATGCCCTTGAGACAGTCCTGGCTCATAGAAATCCCTGTTAGTGATTAATATAGTATGCTGTTACTGACTTATAAAATGCAAAGCGATATTTAATATATTTTAATGCTTATTTTTTATTCCCACTTATGCAATAACAATGAATATCAGGGCCATATCTGCCATTATTCCACTACCGTGTCTGTATCGAGGCCTGGCGCATAAGAGAAACTCAGCAAGTGTTTTGCTTAAGAACTGTTAATTCAGATCAAACTTTTGTATACTTGTAAGGCACGACTTTTTTTGGGCAATGGAATGGCAGCTTCTAATGGTTAAAATTAGGTGCAGCTTGCAGACTTGCCAATAGCCTCTATATAACAGGTGGAAGGGAGAACAATTCTGACACCAAAATTACCACGCCCTGCGGGCATTGATATATTGATCCTGGCACTATTTTTAATCACTTAACATACATAATGATATTAGTCCAGTTTGTTAGTCTTCAAAAACACTTCACATTCCCTATAATCGCTGAATTATTTAAACACTTAACATTTTATTATAAACATTTTAACACTTTTTCTGAATATCTGTGATTTAAAATAGCGTAAATAGTGTGATATTGCCCAGGTGTTTAAGGCAAAGGTCAGCAACTCTTTCTATAAGGGGCAAAAATTTATCTTCAAGCCAGCACAAAAGATTTCATCCAGCTAACCGTGAAATCAGATAAAGCCCTTTTAGGCAGGGCTGATTTTCCGCTATTATGCAGCATATCAGTTGCTAAATACTAGTTGTTCATACCTGTTGATACGTAACTACTGTCTGGGTTCCAGAGTGTCTCTGATCTCCCTTAGGATCTGCAGGTGCTCCCGAAGACCCCCAAAGACGGGTAAAAGCTGTCTCTAAATACTATGAATTTGCACAATGAACGCTCATTTCTTACATCTACATTATGCTAACAAGCCATTAATTTCACCCATGGAAACTCATTCTCATGCAAATTATTAAAAATATCTGCTGTTGATTAGATATGAAATTAGCCCAAACAGTTTAAGGGGCTTCTAACTGGGAAGGGAGTTGGCTAGTCCTGAAACAGGAGATTGTCATTAGGGCAATTGACTAAATCTGCAGGGGGGCTTGAACTAGCGGTCTGCAAACTATAGCCCAAGACCAATTCCAATCTGCTGCATATTTTTCTGTGGCCTATGAGCTAACAATGATTTTTCACATTTTTTAAATAGTTGGAAAAAATTCAAAAGAAGAAAAATATTTCGTGACATGTGAAAATTAGATGAAATTCAGTGTCTATAAGTAAAGTTTTATTGGAACACGGCACACTCATTCCTTTGTACGTTATGTGGTAGTGCTTTGGCACTACCATGGCAGTGCTAAATAGTTGAAGAGATGAGATCACTCACAAATCCAAATATATGTACTATCTGCCCCCTTACAGAAAGAGTTTGCTGACCCTGGCTTAAATAATTGCATGGCAATATCACACTATCCGTGCTATTTTAAAGTAAATTATAGATATTCATAAATGTCTGTAAATATTTAAAATAAAAGTGGCAAATGTTTAAATAATTCATCCATTACAGACAGTGTGAACTACTGATTTGAAGAATGTCCAAGGAACTGGACAATACTCATTATATATTTAAGTGATTAAAGACAGTGCAAGACTTTATCTAGAATATCACAATTTTAATATGTAATATATGTGTATATAATATTACATCTGTTTATGGTGAGATAAAAATGGGGCAGATTAAGGGATTATGGATTTTGTTTTTATTTATTGCCTAACCATTCTAAATAAGCCTGCTTCAGTGTTAAAATAATAAGACTATTTAAGAACATTAAATTCATGCAAAGCTAAGTAAAAGGAAGTCTTCATAGTGTTCTTCATTAGGGAAGTAAATGTGAATGTGACATTGTTATGGAATAATGTTCCATTTTTCTCAAGAGATAGAAAAGCATTATTATAATACATAAATAGGAAAACATCTCTGAATACCTTGTTATTTACCCATTTCATCCTAACCAAGGAAAAGGGAAATGGCAACGCACTCTGTCCTTACTTCTTAATGATTCCGTAGAGAATAATTCAACACTTGAGCTTCAGTGGAAGGAGAAGTAGTAAACCAATTCACAAGCCACAGAGCTGTGAAGACAAAGATTTTTCCCTATTGCTTGCCAGTGAACAACAGATCAGATAGATTATGATAGGGTATTAATTTCCTCTCAGGCCGGTTGCTAGATACTTGTCTTGAACAATAAGCAGTGTGACAAGATATGACAAAAATCAGCATTTTTAATACCATAGTATATAAACCAATTTCCTCCTTTGTGTCATACCTCTTCTTCCAATCTGTCTCTTCCTGACCTGACCTTTTTATTATTATAGCCTACTCTAGACCCTGATGGAAGCTAGTGGTTTTCTATCTACTTTCTATTTACTTAACCTCATCTAGCATATCTCCATTTCTTCTGTTCTATAACCCGGAAAACATTCATTGAAAGACATATGTTTGTAGGTAACATTGTTAAAAAAATGACTTGCTATATACAGTATTCTTTTGGATGACTACTGTACCATATGTATTTAAGATGACAGCATATTGGGGTTCTAAGTCCTGTTGTGTATTTAGTCTCCATTGGAATGAAAATTCTCAAAGCATATGTTCGTTTTTTTCTTTTCAGCACGTACTGATTGGGTGTGTACTGGTTGAAAAGAATACTTTTGATAATGTTTAACAGAGATAGAAGGAGAGCAGAGAGATATGCAGATAGAAGGTATAATCCTTATATGAGTACCATGTATTTCCTGTTGGATGTACAGTCCACCCTCAGTATTTGAGAACTTCATGCTTGCAAGCTTGTATGTTTGCTAAAATGCATTTACAACCCCAAAATTAACACACAAGTCAGGTGTATGCATGGACACACATGGTCCTAACTGAGGTCTCATAAGATAATACTCTGCTTTCTTATTTCAGCTCTCCTACTGCAAACAGATGTCCTTTTCATAGTCTAGTTGGTACTACATTTTACTTTACTTTTGTTTTTTTCATTTCCATGCTTTTTCCCAGTGATTTCATTGTTTAAAATAGCCCTCAATGGTAACGCTGATTTGTTATCTAGTGTTTCTAAGTGCAAGAAACCTGCAGCATGCCCTATGGAGAAAATGTATGTGTTCAATAAGCTTTGTTTGGTCATGAGTTACAGAGCTGTTGGCCATGAATTAAATGTTAATGAATCAACAATGTATTTAAAAACTAAGACATCTTTAAATAGAAACACTCATAAAACAAGGTTATACACTGATCAGTTGATGAAAACATTGTGACCAAAGGCTTGCAGTAACATAACCCTTTATTTCTTCTAGGAGTGATAGTTCAGTGTTTGTTTATTCAGTCTTATCATTGACTTTAGAGAACAAAACTATCACACATAACAAGAATCAATTATACTATGTTTAGTCTGCGACTTAAGTTTAGGGGAAATCATTAAAATAATTATTGATGATAACAGTAGTTCTCTCATTCTCCAAATACATATGGAGCCTTTCTGTGTGATAGGCATGCACCAGTGTTCAGAAGACACAAACAACCCTGTCCTCATTGAGCTTCTGTTGCATTGCAGATTTATTGATTCCTAAGTTCCTGTTCCAGGCATTTTATGTGTGCCCTCTAATCCTTTCAGCAATGCTATGAAGCAGGTATTTTTGGCTCCTTTTTTTTTTTTTTAGACAGAGTCTTGTTCTGTCACCAGGCTGGAGTACAGTGGTGCCATCTCAACTCACTGCAACCTCTGCCTTCTGGGTTCAAGCCTGTCTCCTGGCTCAGCCTCCTGAGTAGCTGGGATTACAGGTGAACGCCACCATGCCCAGCTAATTTTTCTATTAGTAGAGATGGGGTTTCACCATGTCAGCCAGGATGGTCTTGATCTCTTGACCTTGTGATCCACCCTCCTTGGCCTCCCAAACTGGAAAACTGTGACTCAAATAATTTAAATAACTTCCCTAAAATAAAATGCAATGTCTTCCAAAACTGGGTTTCAAACCCAAGTTGACTTGAATCTAAAGCCTGCGTTTCTGTCCATTTGTTTGCTATAATAAAATAGCATAAACTAGGTGGCTTATGAATAACAGAAATTTATTTATCAGAGTTCTAGAGGCTGGGAAATCTTTAATCAAGGTACTGGCATATTCAGTGTCTGATGAGGCTCCACTTTCTGATTTGTAGATGGTGTCTTTCTGCTGTGTCCTCATACGGTGGAAGTAGTGAGCATACTTCCTTTCACCATAGGAGGAATTTGTAAATTACTCCAATGTTTTACACTGGAGTAACTTTTAAAATGTTCTTGGTTTTTGGACTCTGAATTTATATGTACAATATGTGAAAATGAACAACCCAGATATATTTTAGGACTAAACTTTGAGTAAATATGGAAATTCTTACTAGAGTTTTGGGAAGATAAGAGGGATTTTTGTCACATACCCCAGTGAGACTTTCTAAGTCTTTTAAAACTGTTGACCAGGCTGGGCGTGGTGGCTCATGCCAGTAATCCCAGCACATTAGGAGGCCGAGGCAGGCAGATCACTTGGGGTCAGGAGTTCAAGACCAGCCTGGCCAACATGATGAAAACCTGTCTCTACTAAAAATAGAAAAATTAGCCAGGCATGGTAGCAGGTACCTGTAATTATAGCTACTCAGGAGACTAAGGCAGGAAAATCCCTTGAACGTGGGAGGGGGAGGTTGCAGAGAACCGAGATCGTGCCACTGCACTCTAAGCTGGGCAACAAGAGCGGTACTCTGTCTCAAATAAATTAAAATAAAATATTGACCTAGTTTTCCAAATTCCACCTAATGGCATTTATCTTCTCATCACATGTCCAACTGCCTCTTGAAACATTCCACATCCTCAGGATTCTCTTCAGACCTGATGTTCCCTTGCCAAGATTTGTTTTGCTGCCTAACCAATAAAACAAATGCAAGCGATAAAATTTCAACAGTGCCAAACACAGATGGCAGTCTGTCTTAACTGAGCATCTGGCCAGTTGCGTTTTCACAAGCTGTGGTTTACCAAGAGTTTTCCAGTTTGATTTTCATATTTTTATGATGAATTGGGAATCATATTCTTTTATTTTGTACATTTTTTGTAGGAAATTTTTGAAAGAAGGTAAGATAAAATGGACAAAATAAAAACCCTAATAGCTACGTGCCCAGAATTAGCCAGGATTAAAATTCACAAAATATATTGCAGTCATGCTTTCAAAGTATTAAATGGTCAGCTGCCGCATAATAGTGTTTTGATGACTGCATTGTCTTTCAGAAAAATAGATTTGTTGTGTTTCTTAGATATTAGGAAAACTTCTTTTAAAACCAAAGTTTCAATCATACAGTTTTTGTTGATTAGCTGTGTAACCTTGACATTTTATAGAACTAGTTAAACCAAAATGTTAACATAGAATATAAAAATGGCACTGTGCACATTAAAAAATATAGTTACATAATTCATAGCCAAAACATTTCTTAGTTTTTCTTTATTTTGATACAAGGTCTCACTTTGACTTAGGCTAAAGTGCAGTGATGCACTCATAGCTTATTGCAGCCTCTGACTCCTGGGTCTC
The DNA here is from genome assembly GCA_004027715.1 of Plecturocebus donacophilus. Classification (NCBI taxonomy): domain Eukaryota; kingdom Metazoa; phylum Chordata; class Mammalia; order Primates; family Pitheciidae; genus Plecturocebus; species Plecturocebus donacophilus. Next base: position 21,313 of record PVKP010000851.1, on the reverse strand, counting down.
TAGTGGTCCTCCCACCTCAGAGTTCCACATAGCTGGAACTACATGTGCACTACACCACATCCAACTAATTTGTTTTTGTAGAGAGGGGACTACTGTGTTGCCAGGGCTGATCTTAAACTCCTGAGTAGTGAAGTAGTCCTCCCACCTTAGCCTCCCAAAGTACAGAGATTACAGGTATGAGCCACCCCAATTTACCTCTTACTTGTCTTTATTGTATATTCAATGTTTCTTTTAAAATATATATATATTGTATCTGAACTGTTTAGATGAAACTGTTTTTTCAAAGAATTGATGCCTTTGGTTGAGTACTTGTATATTGGTGGAAACGGTAATTTTTGAAACATACTAGAGTCTACTTTGCATGCTCTGTCAGCCAGACATATCATTTCTTTTAATATATTTGCAATATTCACATTTTTTGTTCTTATCTTGAAGAGACTCACTGTTAGATGGACTACAAAAACAAACACAAAACAATGCAACTTTATTATCATTACATTTGGTTAACTAAAATTTCACTTTTTATTTTCAACATGTTTTCAGGTTAATATGCTGTGATCCTTCTGCATGGAGTTATTAATTTCATATTAAGCCCAAAGCGCATATAGCAGTATTTTATATAATAGTTATAAACAGTCAAGTTTTTTGTTTTATAAAAGAGTATATTGCTGAAAGCATAGATTTCTTAAGTGAGAGCCTCTAATAGCTTAGCTAAATGGAAGAGGCTATAGAACCTGATGTGCTTTTCATTTTGCTTCATGTCTCTGTGTTACTGCAAAAATGAAGCAGCATTTGAGGACTATACAGTTTTCGATAGTATGCTTTCTTGTTTGTAAAATTGTTTGCCAGATTTCCTTTGTTTTTCATTGTATATTTAAGCTGATGTGTCGCTGTTTAAATATTTGTCAACATTTACATGATTTTGAATTCCTGCACCAGTTGGGTGATACATTGGATTCTATTCTCTTCCAACCCATTCCTCATGCTGATTTTATTTCTCCATCACAGTGCAATTTTCTTTGACTTTGTCACTTTCATTTAAGTGATTTTACAATTGAGGCAATTTGAAAATCTCAAAACTTGGGATGGTAATCTTTTAAATTTATACCCAGGTTATTATTTTTGAAGGAACAAGATAGATTTCACTTGATGTTTGACTGTTGGTCTATATTCATCACAGTTTTGTGTAGGAAGGAAGAAAAATGGCAGTTCATTCATGTTGCTCATTGACTATCCTAGACTCGAGGCCATGGGTGGTGATGCTGCTGTGACAAAATAGCTTCTACTGTGTTAGGATGTGCGCTATTGAAAAGGCACGATAGGGTCAGCAGTCTCACACTAAGTTGAAGAAATCAATTTCATTACTTCAGCTTTCAAGGTAATTCAATGTAGTTGATTGATCCCTTATTTTATTTTTTTAATGAAGATAGACTCTTACCACTTTTGCTCTGAAGTGTCAAAATATCACCATAATAAAATACAGAGGCACTGTGGTGAATGAAAGACCTATTAGACAATTTCTGCAGTACTGTGATTATTAGCTTCATGAAACTATGAGATAGTATATGTAAAAAAGAGTAAGTCACAATATTCTCTACAATGGCATTCACAAAGTGATTTATTTACTAAGAAGTGACATTAAGATACCGGTATGGAGTATGATTCTGTTTTTAGGTGTTAATTGTTTAGATGGCAGAAAAATTAATCTATATTTTAGAATCATAATAAAGTAAAATATTTAATTTGAGGGCAACACAACTAATTCACAACTATATGTGGAGAGAAGAGAGATTTTAATTATCTTTTGCCATCATAGAACAGTTCCTCACTTTTAATACTCTACCACATTATTTATTCTGTAACAAATCTTTAAAATAAACACTGTCATTCCTATTTTTTCAGATTAAGCAACCAGATCCCAGAAGTAAAAAACAACAAAAAAAAGACTGTGCAAGACTTCATAATTAGTAGACGCAAAGTCTTAACTGGGTACAGGTACAGAGCTGGTTAGTTTTTGATTGTTGCTACAGCTGGCCTATGCTCCATATCACAGATAGTACTGCTACTGGGGAATTAGAATCTAACAAAAATGCAATAGAATAACACAGCAGTACAGAGAATAGACACTAACGGTAGTAACTTTGGTGTCAACACTGTTCTTTCCCAGTCATCTTGGTGTGTCTTGGCAGCACCTCTGATTCTGTGGCCCTCGCTGTGTCATTCATCAAAAGGGCACCCCTGTCTGTGAGCAGTGAATGCAGAATGGAATTCTTCCCGCTTCGGTTGTTTCCTCTAAATGCCAAGTGCTGCTCCATTATCTCATCTGTTGTCTCCCTCTTGCTGCCTTGCTTCAGCTTGTGCTGCTGGCGTTTTAACAGGGATGCTCTCTGTGCCATAAGCAGCTGTGCATTCTGTTCAAGCCTCAGGGTCTTTCTCCTGGGTGGTGGGTTTCTGAATTACAGAACTGAGACTTCCACTTGTCATTTGATATTTTGGGCTTCCATTTCCTTATTTGGAAAATGGAGATACTTAAACCCAAACAGGGTTATTTTTGAAACAGGTTTAGATAACCCATGCAAGAATTTTTGAAAATTGTAAAATGAAAGAATCTTAGCAAAATAGTCCAGCTGAAAGTGCTGAGAATTCCAACATGATGTCAGTGGAAGGCATATGCTTATTTCCCGTCACTATTTTTAGGATCATACAGAGTATAACTAGTGCACTATGGAACGGATACTTTTTTGGGGTCTTCTCAAAGTCATTCTTAATTGAGCCATTTCTGCATGCTGAGCAACCCAGAGAGCACTGGGGACACTGAGATGAATCCATGAGCCTTTTCTTCCAGGAGTTCAGATGGGGAATTGGGGGACTGCTGTGCCATAATAGAGGTTTCAGATGTCCTGTGGGGGCAAGACATGAAGCTCTTGAGCCAGCTTGGAAGATTGAGTCGAAACTTCCCAGTAACGTTAATAATAATAGCCAGTGGCAGTTACTTTTCCACTTCACTCAAAGTAAAAACCAATGCCCTTCAAGTGGCCCCCAAACCACCATAACCTTCTCCACCACCGCGTTTTGATTTCATTGTCACTGGCCCAGGTACAATTTGGTTCCAGACATTGATCTCCTTTCTGTTCTTCAGACTCACCAGGCACATATCCCACCTCAGGGTCTTTGCCTTACAATTTTCTCTGCCTGGAATATTTCTGTCTGAGATTTCTGTGTGGCTCACCTTCTCACCTCTTGCAAACCTTTGGTCCAGTGCCACTTTCCCATTGCCACCCTACTGAAAATGGCACTCCTGGCCAGCTTTAGTTTCTTCATGGGAGTTTTTACTTCCAACACACTGTTATACTTGTCAGCATCTGTCTCCACTGGAACATGTGCTCCATGAGGGCTAAGACTTTTTCCCTCTTGTGAAGCATAGTCCATTTTTAGCTATGGAAAGGAGGCCCACAGATATTACCTGTGTGTGAGCCAAGCACTGTAGGGAAAACTTTGCAAGAATGATCTCATTCACCTGATGATCCTCACACCTAAGCCATGAGTCAGGTCCAGCTACCTCCTGCAGTTTCAACAGGTTTAGTAGCTTGCCCAGGCCTCAGTGACTATGTGGGAGCAGCAGGTTTTGAATCTGAGTAGACTGCTGCTGGAACCCACATGTTTAATCCATACCCTAGAATCTAGGTAGGAAAGAGAACATGGTGTATCTGGAGCCCTGGAAATAGTTTCCTGTGGTTGTTGTGGTGACTGTGGGAGGCAGTGCAAGGCATCGAGGCCAGTGAGGTGAGCAGGAGGCCGATGATCATGGCCCCTTCTTGCCTTTGCAGTGCAGTTGGGTTCACGTGAGAGTCATTGAAGAATGTTAAAGGTCAGGGATGAGGTTGTATGACATGATCAGTTGTGTGTGTTAGCAAGATCACTCTGGCAATCGCATGAAGAATAAATTGGAAAGAATCAATATGTTTGGGAAGCCAGTCTGGAGGTTTTCAGTGTGGTCTAGGCAAAGAATTGACAAAGACCTTGACCAGGTAAATTAGAGTGAAAACAAGGAGAGAGGGTGAGTTTAAAAGACTTTGGGAAGGCAAACTAGACGGAATCATAGCATATGTAGATATAAAGGGCACGTGAGATAGAGTTCATAAAGACACATCATCGGGAGGGATAATTGAAAATACCATTTTCTTACCTTCTTAACTGTATTTTCCATTTTTGTCTATATTTTAAAAACATAGACAATATATAAGTAAATAATATATGTAGTATATAAGTTTATAGTATAGTATAGTATAGATGCATATAGTATATAAATACATATTTATACTATATGTGTATTATATGCTTCTATATAAGAATATGTTTAATATTATATATTATATATGCATTACTTCCATTAATAAAGTGTATTGTTAAATATTGTAACATGTTCACATTTGGAAATTTATTACATTTCTCCCTCCACTAGTCACCAGCAAGACCTATACTTTGATGTGGAGCCAGAAGTAGTGACTAATGAAAACCACTTTTTGGAGCTCACACATACTTCTGGGAGAGGTCTTTAAATATGGCAAATATAAAAAACAAATATAAGTTATTCATTAGAAATAGTATTATCACTATTATTATATAATTTAATAGCACATCCCTCCCCTAAAAAATCCACTCCTGTGCCAGGCATGGTGGCTCACACCTGTAATCCCAGCACTTTGGGAGGCCAAGGTGGGTGGATCACCAGGTCAGGAGATCGAGACCACCTTGGCCAATATGGTGAAACTCCTTCTCTACTAAAAATACAAAACAGTTAGCTGGGCATGGGGCACATGCTTGTAGTCCCAGCTACTCAGGAGGCTGAGGCAGGAGAATTGCTTGAACCCAGGTGGCAGAGATTGCAGTGAGCTGAGATTGCGCCTGTGTGGCAGTGTGAGACTCCATCTTAAAAAAAAAAATCACTCCTACAAAAGATTGATTGCCTTCCTAGTGCTGCCGGACAAGATGACTGAAAATGACTGGTCAATGAAAATGAAGGTCAGTTGTGGCCAATGGCAAATGAAGTGGCCTGGGATAGGCAGGGCGCTTGTAATGCCTCGCAGAGTTTTCCATGGCCTCTTGTTATATACTTGATCTTTTGTACTGTAGGAGAATTTTCCAAAGTGCAGTGCTTCATGAGTTTTTCCTTAAATAAATAAATATATATATATATATATATATATATATATATATATATATGTTTGTTTTTATATATATGTATATATTTATATTTATATATTTCTTTCTTTTTTTAAATTCTGAGACATGGTCTCACCTTGTCACTGAGGCTGGTGTGCAGTGGTACAATCTTGGTTCACTGTAGTTTCCACTTCCTGAGTTCAAGCAGTCCTCTAGCCTTAGCCTCCTGAGTAGCTGGGACACCAGGCACATGCCACCACACCCGGTTAATTTTTGTAGTTTTTGTAGAGATGGGGTTTCGCTGTGTTGCCCAGGTTTGTCACGAATTCCTGAGCTCAAAGCTATTCATTTGCCTGCCTTGGCCTCCCAAAGAGCTGGGATTACTGGTAAGAGCTGCTGTGCCGGGCCTTCTTTAAATCTTTATGCTTATTTTGTAACAGATTTGGATGCTAAGGGGACTTCTTTTTAGGGAATGTGAAGATTAAGGATAAACAACTCTGGTCTTCGTTTTCTCATCTCTAGACTAGGAAAATAACTCTCATATAGGTTTACTGTGAGGGAATTACCTGAGATAATCTTTGCCGAGATGAATAATATTGCAAGTATTCATTAAATCACAATTCATAGTAGTAGGATTGGGTTAGCATCTGAATGATTCTTGTATGATTTGTTGATGGAATTTAACTTAAAAAATATTTTCAGTGAATATATGCAAAGTGTACTGTCTTTAGAGTTTCTGTATTAAGAGAATAAAAGGTTGAGTTTATAATATAATCCTTTGGTTTGGAAAAGTAAGCCGTAGTTAAAAGAATTTGTTTTATGAAAGAATTTTTATAACTCAAACCCTAAATCTGCCATTATGATCCTAGTTCACATACAATCAAATATTACCTGGAACTCAAATAACCAGAAAGCTCAATTAGTTATGAATTTGTTGTAAGAAATTCATGAGAGGTGAGATTGTGAACTGCCTGTAGGTTAATATGATGGCCGCCGCTTCACTTTTATTTTTAAAGAAGTTCAACCAGTTTTGACTGAATATGTGTTCACCTTTGTCTCCAAGACACCCTCAGCTCTATGCCCAGCATATTCACACACATACTTCATCTGCTGCCCCTCATTTAAATTTGTGACTCTAGGTATGGACAAAGAAAAATGTCTTCGGGTCCGCATAGTATTGGTATTTTCATATACTGTTTTCTGTTTTGTTTTTTTCTAATTATTTTTATCATAATCTACTTTCTAAAATAACAATGCACTTATATCCCTGAGGAATTGATACTAGACTATTTCAGCCGACAACGTGGCCATTTTGTTAGGTTGCACTACGAGTAAGATGCAGGTTATAAGCTGTGAAGCATCAGTCTAATGACTTCATGACAATGATTATTATATTAACAGGTAGAGGGAAGAAGGATTGGACCATTCTCTTTGTTCCTACTTGTTTGACTATTTATAGTGGGAAGTATTCTTTTTTTTTTTTTTTGAGACCAGTCTTGCTCTGTTGCTCAGGCTGGAGTGCAATGGCGTGATCTTGGCTGACTGCAACCTCCGCCTCACAGGTCCAAGTGATTCTCCTGCCACAGCCTCCCGAGTGGCTGGGACTACAGGCGTCCACCACCACACCCAGCTAATTTTTTGTATCTTTAGTAGAGACAGGGTTACACCATGTTGGCCAGGCTGGTCTTGAACTCCTGACCTTGTGATCCGCCCACCTTGGCCTCCCAAAGTGTGCTGGGATTACAGGCGTGAGCCACCACACCTGGTCTATGGTGGGAAGTATTCTAACGAAGGAAGTTCAAAAAGTTTCAGAAATAGAGAAAATCTTGCTGTTTTAAAGCAGTTGAAGGAGCTGATTTGCATAAAATCCTCAAGAAGTTCAGCTGACATGACTTACTATAGTGGTTGACCAAGCACACAGTAACTGTAGGAACAATCACCAGATCACCTAACAGAGTACTACAGGAAAAAAAGCACTGCAGTACTTTTCTTATATCTGCAACATCAAGACTTTCTGTAGCCCACTTCATGCTTTAGTGTGCTATTTCTAATAAGCCTAACATTTCATGCCTTTTTTTGTCTTTATGTAGTTTTTTAGTAGGAGTTCCCCTTGAGTTGTCACTTTGTCCTTCTCTTCAGAGGTTCCATGCAGCAAAACTGAACTACGAAAAAGTTGTTAGTTACTCCTGATTTCTTTTGTCAGTAATAACAAATGTAACTATGGCTTTGAAAGACACCTTGACCGTTCATTTTGTAAGGGATCTTTCTAGGGAAAAGAAAAAAACAGAACAAACATACTTCTGTCTGTCTATGAATTCCCCTTTTGGCATCAGATACAGACTCCAAGATGACAACCTTTCTCTGAAAGCGTGAGTGACTAAAAACATGCTACTCCCTGGGGCAGTCTCTTCCCTAGCGAGCCTAGCACAGGTCAGTGTGAAACAAGCAAGCAAACAAAACACCAAAAGCTATGCTGGCTCTTTATCCTAGAGGTGACAGAGCTGGAGAGGTTCCCCCTTTTTTTGTAGCCACTGTATGTTTATATTAATTCCCTCATTTGGTTTCAATATAGGGTATTTAGGTATGGGTCACAGGGACTGAAGTAACTACCAGCAGTTCAAAAACATAAAACTCTCATGTGTGATTAGAGACATTATTACGTAGAATTAAATCTTTGAATGTTTAATGATTGTAAATTCACTCCTGTACTTTAGGTTATAATGCTTATTTTTATTTTTTTGTGGAAGTGAGAAGCAGAGATTGAGAGTTTGAACATTCTGTAATTTTATATAGTTTCATAAGTGATCACTTTTTGGTAGTAACTTAATTGTTCGTGGAATGCTGTTGATGACATTTTTAAAGACCATTAAGTTTATCACTTCATACAATGCTTTTTATTTTTACAACATTGTTTGCTTATCTTCTTCAAGGAAAAGCAGGCTATATACGTACCTACCTACTGCAACTTCAAACTCTCATTCTTCAAGGAAAAGCAGGCTATGTACGTACATACCTACTGCAACTTGAAACTCTCATTCTTCAAGGAAAAGCAGGCTATGTACATACGTACCTACATGCAACTTCAACCTCTCATTCACACTCATGTTAGGAGTTAAGGTGGGAAGCACAGTACATGTACTAATGGTGCCATGACCAATTTGCTGACTGGATATATGACTTAATATATTTGATATTATTGAAAGAAAGAGAGTGTTTGGAGAAGGAAATATGCGTTTGAAATGAAGAGTATATTGAATGTTCTACCCTAATTTAAAATGATCAGTTTTTTCAATAAAACAGTATCCTTTACAATATGTCTCATTAAATATTTGCGTTATTTCTTTCTATTAAAAATACTGTATAAAAACCTAATAGTGGCTATCTTTCTTTATTAAAAGTGTATCGGCATCATAGTGGTATATTATTAAATCTATACCCTTTTTATTCTCTTCCCTGAAATCATATAATCCTAGAACCTTTACTGTCATAACATGTTAGGCCTTTTGAGAGCTTAGAGTTGATTTCCTCAAAACTCTTCATGTTACAGTGAGGAAATGAAACATGGGCAGCACGCCAGGACTCAGGGCTCTGACCCAGGGTCTGTCAGTCATCATAATGGAAAGATGTGGTCATGCTGCCTACAGCTTTATATGTTGTTTCTCCATGGGGTGTCAACAGAGATTTCTTGTTTACGTGATTCCAAGTGGCTTTTTGAAGGAGAGAGATTAGAAACTCACTTTGCAGAGTATAGTTGCCTTCACTTGAAAGTTTAAGAAGATATGCATTAGTTTTCTCCTTGAGTACTTTATAAAGAGCAGTTCAGTAGAAAATAAAGAAGAATACTGATTACTGATTATTGGCAAAGTACCATGCAAGTGCAGACAGTCTTCAGCGGTTACAAGATCGCTAACTTAGGTTGTGCTATGTATTATTAAAAATGATTCATTTGTATTTTGGAAAATGAAATCATTGTCTTTATATGGATTATGAGTATTCTATTAATGGCTTTATTATGGACTGTGAATTGAGGTATAAATATGTGACTTAGGGTAAATGTTTCGAGTAATGAAACCTATTTATTTTCCACTGCTGTTTGATAAATAGTCTTTGCATTGCTCAGAATACTTAAAATTCTTTCAGTGAAATTTTTATAACCTCACTGGAGTTTACATTCTGATGTGGAAGCTTAATATTCTATTTTTAATACACTGCTTTTGAAAGAATATTTAAATGTCTTGAGTCTCTATTACATGTCTGTGGATTTCTAAGTGAAGGTTAAAATACGTTAGAAACTAGTTGGATAGATAAACCCCAGAAGTGCATGATAAATTAGCAGAGCAAACTGACCCATCAGAAAATACAGAAGAGATTACAAATCGATGCATCATTGACTGGCAAAGAAGTGATGTAGAAAATGTGATTTAAATTGTGTTGTGGGGCCATGTATTCTGTTCCAATAAATTTAGTAATTATTTAATTATGTTTTCTTCACATTTAGTTTGTTTAATTATGTTTTCTACACCTTTAGTTTGCAAATTACCTTTACCTCCTCCTTCATAGTTAGAAATTTCTGGAATATTTTCAGTGGTGGGTTTTAGAGTTTTGTTGTTTCTGTTTTTCGTCCTATCTGAACAGCAGACTACATGCCAATCTATGAAGCTCTTGGTTTGGTCATGTGTTGCATTTCTATCAAGAAGCAAGGACCCTTGTATTACCTGCCCATCACACAGTTCCGGGTACATTTTTGGTGCTTAGCGATTTTCTGTACTGCCATTAAGAACATTAACTTTGGCTCTTCTTCTGTTCACCTTCCATTTATCATGAAATGTGTTGATTTATGTAGCTCCAAATTTATTGCAGCTTTATAAATACAGCAAAAAGATGGTTAAGAAAGAAATTAAAGGAGGAACCTTTTTTCTCTAAATTTACACAAAGAAATATCCTTCCAGTGTATATTTGATCCAATTCTTTTATTTAGAATACATTCACTGACCAAAGTAGACATTTTCACATTTTTATGAGTCTATCTGGATGTTGGGATAATGTGCAAATGATTCTAAGTAAGTTGTGTTTGGAACGCCTGTGGAATATTGGATGTTAAGCTGCAAGGGCAATTTTCAACACCCCGGCTTTCTCTGTCATCTTGCTTCCATCTGTTGGTTTCTGAAAAATATTGTCCTCAGCCCAACAGAAGTGCCCAGGGCTTCAGGCACAGAGAATAACTTTCATATAAAGATGTGAGAGTCTAGTAAGAGCATATGAAACTGATACGTTCAACCAGTGTGCAGCGTATGCCTGTCTTCTTTGTAGAAATCGGAGATAATTCAAATGCTCTATGACTCTGCATGGTGTGTCTCAATGGCAGGAAGTTACAGATAGGCCAGTTGCTGCTCCCAGTTACCTGGGGAAAAACAAACAGGCACCTACCTGCACAGAAGGCCAGCATGCTGTTCCAGTCACCTCATGTGTAGACAGCTTGTCTGTTTCTTACTCTATTGTGATAATTACTTCAAATGGTGACCACAGGAATGCTACTGAGAAAAATTAACCCTTTCTTGATAGGTCAGATTTTCAAAGCAGGTAATTAGTAAACTTGCAGGTAGCTGGCAAGCACAGCCTTTCTAACAGGTGTAAACTGATTTGTTTTAGGAAGTACACATAAAATTACTACATGTATCTACGTGGCATGGTCCGTAGGAATTACATTGTGATAAATAACTGTAATTAAGATTATTGTGCAGTTATAAAAATTGTTGGCTTATACAAATAAATTAATCTTTACGCTTTCTATTGCATTCATTATCCCTTCATTAACTTCCCTGTTGGGAATGGAAAGAGATGTTTTTTTTTTTTCCCCAAGAACAGGATTTCTTAGAGACTTCAGCATGTGCACAATAGAAGCCATGTGGAATAAACAGTAAGATCAGGGTTGTTGAAGAAGACTAATGAAGAAAGAGAAAGAGAACCTGAAAAGTTAGGACACAGGGCACATGTCAGCGCAGACACAAGCTTTTGACTTAACATTCTTTTTAATGCTTTTATTATGTTCAGAAGACTTGAATCTGCATCCTTTGGATTCATCTGAGTACTTCTGGAGTGTCAGCTGTGGACACGGTTCAGCTCTCACTTATCTCTGGTCTCTCTTCTAAAATGTTGAACACTCCATTTTTCTCGAAATAATTTTTTTCTTAGGTAAAAAATGTTATTCTCCTTTGGTTTTCCTCTTACCACTCTGACCGTTCTTTTGTTTTCTTAGCCAGTTTATTTTTCCCTACCCAACTGTCGGTATAATTCCTCCAGGCTCAGCTGGAGATCTTCTTTGCATCTCATTCTGTCTGTCCTGATTGAGATCACTCACGGCCATCATGGACATCTCTAAATTGACATCAGCAGCCCAGCCTCTCCCTCTCATTCTCTAGATCCTCACTCTCCTGTTTCACAGACATCTTAAGCTTGGCATGTCCAGAACTGAACATGTGGTCTTCTCTCCACTGGAATTCCTATTGTGAGTGAGTGGTATAGCTCTGTTTATCTAACAACCAAAGCCATAGGAGTCATTCTTGGAACCTTTCCCTTTCCTTGGTCCCTTGGCTGGTGATGAGCAAGCCTGTTGGCTTGTTCTCCGTGACGTATCCTGCCTCTGTCCACCCTGTCCTTTTCTGCAGCCTGCCTGCCACTCTGTGCCATTATTTCTGTCCTGACTTCCTGGATTATCTCCTTTATCAGCCTACATACATCCACTCACTCTCCTCCTCCTATTCATTTTCCTGATAGAAATAATAGTTTGATTGTTTTAAGTGCATGTTACACACATTTTAATATGATAATTTCTCAGCTGCAAACCTTTCTAGGACCTCGTGCTGTTTTAAGACAGAGTTTCTTAACCTCAGCATTCTTCTCATTCAGACCAGCATGATTCCATTTGTTGTAGGAAAATGTCCTGAGCATGGTAGAATGTTGAGCAGCTGCCCTGGTCTCTTTCCGCTAAATGTGTCAGTAACACCCCCTCCCCACTCCTACCACCACAATTGTGGCAATGTGATAACCAAAATGTCTCCATTCAGTGCCAAATGTGGAGGTGTGGGTGGGGGGCTAAACTGTCATGTGTGGAAACTGCTGCTCTAGGGATAAAGAGCCAAATCCTTGGCATTAGCCTAATTCTGTGTTCCTGCATTATCTAAGCGCTGCCTTAGAGGTTGGTGATGTCCACCTGCTGTTCTCACTTTTCCCTGCTCTGGCTGTCTCCCTGTTTCTCAGTATCCTATGGTCTTTACACCTCAGAGTTTTTCCTTAGAGTGTCCTATTTTTCTGGAACATTCTCTCTCACTCCTGCCACCCACATCCCCTAGTTAGTTCCTGAGTTTCCTTCATGTTACACTTCCAAAGTCCCTTTCTCAAGAAACATAATCTCTAGCCTCCCAGAATAAGTTGTGTACTTGAATTATACTCTTGTGTAATTCCAGTGATTGTGATTTAGAACGTTCATCACAATGACCACAATAGCAGATGAATGTGTTACTAGCCATTTGGTTTGTGTCTCTCTCACCACAATGCTGCCTCTGTGAGGTCAGGGAGCTGGCTGTTGTCATTTCTCAGTTTTATGAGTGCCCACCACAGGACACGTTACTAATATCATTAGCAGCCACTAGTGGGATTGTACTCTGGTTGAATTCAACAAACCATTATGCTGTTGGTTGGCATGTTTAATTAAGTAGTATGTGAGAGGCTTGAGCATATTTGGGTTCAGAAAGTAAAGAGGCACATGAGTGTTGGGAAAGACAGGGACCACCAAATTAGCCCCTTGATTGCAACCAATGAAGCAATGATCCAAAGACCAACCCTAAAGCTTTGAGTTGTGGTGAAAGTCACTAACTCCGGAGGGAGTGAGAAGCAGCCTGGCTGACAATGCCTAGACTTCATTACATACTGTGTGTCAGAGATACCTGCTGCTAATGTGGTCCAGCATAATGAGCCTAAAGACGGTATAAAACTGAGACTTCAATGAATTACAGTATTTTAATTCTGATAGGGATAGAAGCACCGGTTTTAATCCCCATGTTTCTGGCATTATAGGGGTTAGCACAAGGCCTGGTCCATACTAGGTACTCAGTAAATACCCTCTGAATGGATTGAGTACATAATATGTCTGCAGTAGAGTTACGGGTTTTTGCAGCCCCTTTCATTTAGGTAACTAGTCATTCTGTGTGATTCTATTGGGATTGTTAATTTCAGTTCTCCAGGCTAGGGATATGACTCATGACTGGCCCATCTGGGATCTTATCTCCCTGATCACAGTGATTGGTTTCTGGATGAGCATCATTTCAGGAAGGGCCAGTCAGAGTCCCCCATGAAAATGAAAGGGATACTGCAAAACAGAAGTCTTTTTCCTCCTCCGAGATAACAACCTTTTAGAGTAATGTAATTCCATAACCATTGATGTCCATCTCAGCACCATGTAGAATGAGTATATCCATCAATATGACCAAGCAGAGGCAAGTAAAGAAATGGAAGTAAGAGATGTGGAGTAGGTGGCAGAACACCATGCATATACCTGCCCTTTGTTCCTGGAGCCAATGAGCCAGAAGCTCCAGTACTCTGGATTTTTCATGTATACAGGCCAGAACATTTTACTTTTTTCCTTAAACTTATCTGTAACTTGCCATACTCTTAATATAGTACTTTAAAATAAGGTTTGTTACTCTTTATGAATGGAATATTCACCTCAATTTTGTTTGTGATACTGCATGGTTTGCAGTACTTTAACTAGATTAATTTGTATGGGATAGACATAGCAGCTCATGTTAAGCTCAGTTCCCTTCTCATAGCAATGATCAATAGTGCTAGAGGGCTTTGTCTTAATAACATTTAATTTCCTATAGAAGGTTGATGATTGTCAGAGCATTAATTAATGCTCCTTATTTCAATGGACACCCATCAAAGACTCTACCATCAGCATTGTGGCTGCTTGGCACTATCCAGGTGATGGATTTCTGGTTGGGGAGTTTTATTTTAGCTCTTGACTCAGCAGGTCTAGAGCTCTAGCTAATTTTATTAATGTAAAATACCAGTCAGGAGTTCTGAAGTCACTAGTTCAGAAAACCTAGTCTCCTCCTGATAGATATCAGAGTTGTTAAGCTGAAGCCATTTGAATAATAAATAAGAACACATTTCTATCAGAGTAGGAGGTAACTTTAGTTGGCAGGAAGTGGACTGATCTGTTACATTAGTTTTCTAAGATACCTATCTAGATCGTTTTCCAAATAGAAAGGGAATTCTGATGTGTTCTTGTATTGTCAGTGCCAAGTAATGTTTAACTGCTTATTGTCAGAGTTCTGTCTGATACATGTACCCATCCATGGTCTGTGGTAGAGAGAATGCTTTTCCTGCTATCAGGAAAAACTCTCTCTTTTTAGTTCACTGCCTATTTATGGGATGTTAACCAGAATAATATTTTCGGTGGAGTAGAAAATAAGGCCAAAAATACATTTCCAGTATGAGTGGGACCTCTGCAGGGTTCTGCTTGATACTACCTGAATCAAATTCACACCACCTTTACCACCAATCTGGACCAGTTGTTAGATGCATTGGTAATGATACTGGACAAGCACGATGAAATCTAGGTGTTTCATGTGGAAACTACACACAACTGTGATCAAAATAGAACTTACTTGTAATGTTTCCTTTCACAATTTTGAATGACTTAAAACAAAACTCGAATACATGGGCTTTCATTATGTACCTTTTTTAAATTAAGAGTTTCATAACCATGTGTTCATATGTCCTAAGCACATTAGTATCTATCAGAGTTTTAAGTATTTTTGCTCAAAGCCAGTTCCTCTTTTTCACTTTAGTCTTCATATTAATTCATTTCTAAGAAATGACAATCACTATAGTAGTCTACCTGGTATCATCTTACTGGAAAACCAGCCAGATCTATTGAAAGAAACCTTCAGACAAGTTGAATTTAACAAAGTTTATCTGAGCAAAGAATAGCATAAATTGGGCAGCTCTCAGAACCAGGAGATATTCAGGAAGCTCTACTCAGCAAAGTGGGCAGATAGTATTTCTAGACCAGAAAAGGACAGGAAGTATAGAAACAGCCTGATTGGTTACAGCTCAGTGTTTGCCTTTTTGGGCAAGATGTGATGAGGCATTTGCCTTATAAGGACATGGTCTTATCAGTTGGCAACTTGTGATTGGCTGAATTTTGACTACTGTGATTGGCTGAGACATAGTTACTTATTGCAAGAATAGACTCTTAAGTTGGTTTGCTCTTGGTTGACACACTAGGTTAGGTTGCAGTTAACTATGTACAGCAGTAGCAAATTTTAGTTTAACAGAATCAAAAAGTAAGCATACAATCAATTAAGCAAGCCAGTTCAGAAAGGAAGGATTGGTTTACAATGGAAGAAACTAATTGAGGACCAAGTTTTGGATTATCTTTTAAAGAGAATGATGTAATTTTAAGAAATGTTTGGTAAACTTAAATATAATTTAATGATAATATATTGATTTACGCAAAAGGGAAACAGGTTTGACATTAATGGAAGTTAAATGTTTCATAAGAAATGTTCTAAGTTTGAGATTTGGAAGTCAAGAAGAATGACAGAGAACTGCAGTAGAATATAAAATACAACTTATCTGTACCAAAGAAAAATGGCTCAAATTGAGTTGAAAATTCTGTGAAGGAATGATAACATATGTCCCAAACCGATTATGGGATTACAAGATTTTTTTCCAGGTATTGAAAAAATGGCTCTGAAGAATGTACATCTTTTTCTTTTTAAGTTTTTACAAAAAATTTTGACAGCATTCAAGTACTATTTGAAAGGTTTAGTATGCTAAATGCTGTTCTTAAACTTCAGAGATGTATGTCACTCATAAATGCTCATGTATTTTACAAGATTACCTTCATTATATTAATTCACTGAATTTCACCCCACTGGCCTCTTTCTTAACCCCTGACCCCATAAATTGGGTGCTAAAAGCCCGGGATTGATAATACTAAAGATACATGTAACGTGTAAATCACTGCCATGTAAGAATTTCTCACCTTTTTTTTTTTTAGTATTGGGACAGAGTTGAGTGTGACACAGGGTGACAATATGAAGCTGTGATGTGGACTTAAGTACCTAATCTAATAATGCCTGTCCATTTGGAAGGAAAGCTGTTCTATAAAGCTGTCTTTATAGCTAGAAGGCAGTAGAAATAAAGTTAGGAAAATAGTATATAAGCAATTGAAAATGTTTTTTATATATATATGGTATAAGAAATTGAAAATGTTATATATATATATATAACAGTTTTTTTAACATTTATATTTAGTGAATTTATGAGTGTTTCATTCACAAAAACATGTTTTGATTGTTGCTGCATTTAAATCTCTTCTGGTCCCCTGTGATTTTAAGGACTGACTAATGCAAAATATAGGGACAAAAGGCCAAAATATAAAAAGAGTTAAAAATTGGAGGGGGGTCGGGTTACACAGAGGAGGTGAGAGAAGACGGAATTCTGCGAGGAATAAGAATGGCCCCTCCCTGGTTTCTCTGAGGGCTCTGGTCGCCTTCCCTCCCTCCCACTGCACTTGCTGACAAATGGCATTCATCCCTACTTGGATTCAGAATGACGGCACTTGCCAGGTGAACACAGGTTCGATGGAGATCAGTCTCCATGGGCAGTGCCAGTGGCTGTTCGAAAATTGGGTATCACAGTTAAAACAGGGACTGGGCTGGTCCTGTCGAAAGTGAGCTTCTGTTTTGCTATGCATTAGTTTACCTGATTGGTTTGTTTCTCATTTCAAGTATGAGTATTGCATATCAAATGCCTTTTTTTCTACTTTTTTGAGTAAATCCTTATATTTTCTTCAGTTCCATCCTTTCAGAATACTTTTATTGGCAATCTTAGTTTGAATAAATATTTTAGGCACCTCAAAAATTCTGCCTTCCTTTAGAGACTGCTGGGGGGAATGCAACCTGCAATAACTCCATTGGAAAGAATATAGCAATATCTGACAAAACTACATATGCCTGAGGAGGGTGGATCACAGGATCAGGAGATTGAGACCTGCATGGCCAACATGGTGAAACCCCATGTCTACTAAAACAAATACAAAAATTAACCAGGCATGGTGGCATATGCCTGTAATCCCAACTACTTGGCAGACTGAGGCAGGAGAATTGCTTGAACCTGGGAGGAGGAGGTTCCAGATCACACCACTGCATTCCAGCTTGGGCGACAGAGTAAGACTCCATCTCAAACAAACAAACAAAAATACTACATACACATTTCCCTTTTGACTCAGCAATCCTACTTCTAATGATATACCTCTAATGCTACAAAAATTCATGTCCATGAGTTTATCTATACATGTTGTTATATGTTTCTTCAAACCCATAGAATGCACAATACCAAGAGTGAACCCTAAGGTAAACTATGGACTTTAAATGATTTTGTTGAGTCAATGTAGGTTCATCAGTTGTTAACAATTCTACCACTTTGGTAGGGGATGTTGATAATGGGGCAGGCTCTGCATGTGGGGGAGTAGGAAGTATAGGGGAATCTTTGTACCTTCCTTTTAGCTTTGATGTGAACCTAAAATGACTCTAAAATTAATAAGTAATAAAATACATATATATGTGAAAAAAATCTGTCTTCATAAAATTGCTTAGAAAGACCATAATGGAACTTGGCATATGTTTTATTGGATATACTGTCTTTTAACCTTGCTATAATTTTGAAAGCCAATGGATTATTTCCTTAGGAGGAAAAGCTGTAAATATGGTTTCACTTTAAAATCTACTGGTGTACCTTGTGTTTGGGATTCAAAAGATATTCAAAGAATCAGCACTTAGAGTAACGACATTGTAGAGTTGTTTGGGAATCAAAAACTCGCTGCATTTACTTCTTGTAGTTTAAGTAGGACTTTTTCTAATAATAACTTAATCTGTTTCCCAAACCTCTGTGAATAAATTGGGCTTTATTTTTTAAAATGAGGTTGAATATACCCAGATCTTGCCAATCTAGTCATAATTATGGTATAAAGGACTTGCACAAATCAAAATCGTCACCCCTCAGCCAACACTTGGACATTTCACTCTCTTTCTGTGGCTCTGATTTAAGACTCATATGCTGATCAGTCATAGAGCCTCAAACATTTAGATATGTTTTTTATCAGTTTTATATTTATTTTTGTCTTTTATCTGAAGTTACCAATGTCTTGCCTAAATTCTCTCTTCACTTTTCATGTAAAAATTAGCTAACTTTCTAATATTGGAGAAATATTTCAGCATGGTAATGCCAATTCAAATCTATGATGCTTTGGGATTGAGTCCATTGCACAAACTTACAAAACAATAAAACAGCCTTCAGAATAAGATTTTAAAGTATGAGAAAAAGATTAGACCGAATTTCTGAATGTAAAGCAGCAGTATTGCACATTAATTTTAACTCATCAAACCCAAAACTTATACATAATCATTTACTACAATTTAAAAAAAAGTCTTTGCTCAACCTTTAAAGCAGTTTTTCCAAAAAATAAAAAAAGACTGCAAAAGCGACAAACATGCATTTATAACATAGTGGCATTTATATCTGGATATTTATCTGTATAATGATAGCTATACCTATAAATTAATTGAGAGAACTATTTAGAGAGAGAACTATAGGAAGTGAATATCTACAGCAATTACTTTCTGTATTCTCTACTACTCTCTGCTTGGGTGGGAAAATGTGATTTATCTTATATAAAAAGACTGTGTAAGTTCCAGAATTTTGGGAAAATTCAGGAGTGATGTGTTCCCAAAATAGAGACCCTGCATTTTCTGATTGTAAAACCCGTGAGTATTGAAGTGATAAACTAGAATATTAGAAGAATTTTGGCCTTACTTGTACAAGTTTGTGGACTTTACATTAGTTTCATAGAAATCAGATTCTCTCAATTTGAAATGTAGAAGAATTCATTCACTTTACGTTAAAAAAGAGTAGTTAAAAATCTCAAGTGATTTCCTTCCCTTGTACATTATAGAAACAGGCCAAGAAAGAGAACAATTCCAATATGAGGCACGCTTAGTTCCCTTTTATGATCGCATTACAGCACACTTTTATTTTTATCCAAACATTCTCCTTCAACTTAATCCGTGAAAAACTTGGTTTTAAATTTTGAAGTAACACTTGAAACAATCCTGTCTATGAAAACTCTTTAAAACGTCTCTGAAGAGTGCAATAATCTTTTGAGGGAAAATAATTATTTCTTTTATCTGTTTCATTCTTAATGTATTTATTTCATTCTGGACTTCTAAGGTGTTTGGTTTCCCCTTTGGGTTGATAGAAGTCTACTGACTTGGAATACTACTTCTTCCTGGAAAATACAGCCCTAGACCAGGGGGGTGCATAGCGTAGATAATTTAATGAGGGTCCAATTTCAGCCACTTAACTACCTCTTTCTCCAGGTGCTTTTTTGCAGTGCACAGATTTTGCAGTTATACCACAGGCTATGACTTTATTTCAGGTTGCAATTTGTGTGCATGCCTTTTTGTCCCCTAAATCTTAGGTTTGGGGCTTAAGTGTCACCCTTCTTGGCTATCATTCTGTAGTACACATTCAGCTTGGTTAAAAAATTTAATAATCATATGGTCACTGCATGCAAGTCTAGTGAAAAGCTTAGATCTTTGGAGTTTGTATTTCTTTGCTCATAATATATATGATTCCTGATTAAGAAAAATGATGCATTTTGTTTCCCCTACGTATTTGTGCTGTCTTCTTTTAAGTATAACACTGTATTGTGAAGCAGGAGGATAACCCTTGTGGTCCACTTGGAAGGACAAAACAAATGTGTTTAAGCAATGTGAGTCGGGAAAGAGTTAGGGTCTTCATTGCCCCTTTCTCCTGTCACTCAACTGGCCCCGGAATACACATCTCACTTTGCTCTCGGTTTTACATCAATATTATGATAGAGAGAAGAAGAGCAAGTTGATATTTTCTATTGAATATGCAAGCCATTATATAAATCTGTCATTCTGGAATATAAAAACTACCCGAGAAGTAGCCATGCTTGAAGATGATATTCCATATAGCATTGAACTATAAAACCAAATTACTGCTTCTGAAACGAGAGAAAACCCTCCTGCCACTTAGTCTGTTTTCTCCTCAAGGGAAATCCCTAAAGACAGTAACATTGTGATTGTGGAAATGTCATAAGAATTATACATGGGCTCAGGCATTCTGTTTTCATGAACTAACCAGCTATATGGTAGAACTAGATGTTATTCAGAACTACTTCTGTAAACTAGTACCACAACTCTGTCATGTAGGTATCACTATCTGCATTCTTTCAGTGAAGCATCAGGGTGGAATAACTTGCTCACTGTCTCATAGATGGTAAGTAGTGGAGTTGAGAGTCACAGGCAAGGTTCCCAGCTAGCCCACAGACTACACAATTTCGCTATTAAGCTCTGAACGGAGATGCACTATGCACCAATAGCAGATATTAACCCAGTTATTTGTAAACTCAAACATGACTGTATTTATTCATAAGAAATCTGGATGGGAAATTGAATTTCAATTCACTCTAGTGCTCACCATCAAAAGAAGGCTAGCAACTTGAGTAATGGAAACGCTGTGACTCCAAATATTAAAATTTCATGACTTTTCATCCTGAGGAGGCATTCCTTTCACTAGAATTCTTTCTTCAAAGCAGCGATTTCGCAATGCAATTAATTTGCTTTCATTTTACAATTATATATTTAATCCAACAATAAAGAATAACTTCATACTTTTTTTTTGAACAAGACCTGTTGGAGAACTTCATTCTGTGGAGAATGGAAGACTGAGTTATCGGTTTTAGCTTTCCCTGGGAAGTATCCATGGAGGAAATAGTAAATGAAGTGAATTGTAGCTCATAATTTGGGTGAAAAGGATCGCAACCCAAAGGCCATCTGACACTTAGGAAATGAGCAAATGTTTTTTCTGTGATAAATGATTTTGGCACTTTCGTGAGTTTATGTTATAAAATTTAAAGTGTGTGTGTGTGCATGTATATATACACATATATGTATACATATATGTATGTGTGTATATATATGTATATATGTATGTGTGTATATATACACATATATATATACATGTTTATACAAGCATATATACACATATATAT